>JAJPUD010008797.1:0-54264 GCA_023553655.1 Myrmecobius fasciatus
AAGTCCATGACTCCAGAAATACTTGGACACTGCTTGCAGATATCTCTGAAAGAACATCATATCAGGTTTGTTTAACTCGGGCAGAGGAATAAACACTGGACTCCGTGCAACCTGGAAGTGAGGGTGGGACTCAGCTCATCGTGGCAGAAACTCCAAACTCCAAACTCCAAACACCTGGAGTTTATCTGAGGCACTCGGGACACCCTGCCTGGATTGGGGGCAGGTCCTAGCGCCCACTGGCCCAGCACCTTAAGTTAATTAACCTGATTCCCCCAGGGCAAACTTCCTTAAAAATAAAATAATAATAATAAAAAAGAAATCCATTTAACCTCCCTTATCTACAAAATTAGGGTGTTGGACTAGATGGCTCTGAGTTCCTCCCATAGATCTCTGTATCAATTATTTTTTACCCTATCTTTCTCTCACAAAGAAATTTGAGCAGAGAACTGGGGGATTTCACTCTATCTTCAAAGATCATTTCAGAAAAGAAGCTTCTGTGTCATTAGAAAAGGTATGTGGATTTTTAAGTGAGTTTTCCTTTTCAAGAATATATCAATTAGTTGCAATTCCCTTGATGAAATCAGCAGTGTTTCCATAACTTCTTTTAAAGGTAGTCACAACACTGGTCAATTTACATCCATTTGGTCCTCTTTAAAAAGCAGACTGTCATATGAAGGTGCTTACTTTCTACCTTGGAAATAAAAAGAAAAATAATTTTGGTACTTCCCAAACATCTTGTTTTCAAATAGCAGGAATTCATTTTGCATCAGTTCAAACAGTTCTGCCCCAGAGGTGCTCATCTTTATTGCTTCTAAAAAGGCCTGGACAATTCTATTCTCCTCTGTGTGTATGTTCATATGTATTCCGTGGGTTTTATCAAAAAATATATGGAAATTTCTTGAATATTTTGAAAAACATCAATTAAGAAGAATCCATTTAAAGCACTAATTGATTTAATGGCATTTTTTCAGGGCTATGGGAAAGATTCTAACAATGTCAGAAAAGTAAGCTAAGTGATAATATGTGGGAGTTCATTAACTTCCCATGAAAGGCCTAAAATACCCAAGACTGGTAGAGACGCAAGGGTTTTTTCTCAGCCGTGAGGAAATACGATGAATAATTATATTTTTGGCTCCACTTTAAATGGAAAGTGAATAAAAGACATTTATTATTTGAAGTATCTAATTGCAGAATCATTTCAGTAAAATGGGAAAAGTACATAAATCAGACACAAACTGCAAAAAGGAATGCCTTCAATAGAATATAAAATCCTTTGCATACATTTAATATCTTAGAGAACATTTCAATTAAAAGTGTATGAAGTTCTAAATTAAATTAAACATATACTCATCAGACTTTGGGGTGTGTGGGAGGGGATAATTTCTATGAGAATGGGCCAGGTACTCCTTGCTTTGGGTTTTGGAGGTTTGGCAGAGAGAACTCCTGTCAATTTAGGAAAGGGAGAAAAGAGTTAGTGCAGCCATAATGAATCTAGGCACCTGCAAGGAGATTCTAGATTGGACTCAGATGTATTTGTCATTTGCCACTTGGATCTTTCTTATTGTTTTTTTCCCTAGCTGGGGAATGCTGTCCTCGACTTACTCTACTTTGAAAGACAAATATTGAAAGACCATTGAACCATTACTATTGTTGTTTGAACCAAATGGTATAATCAAAGGCCTGGTTTGATGATTGATGATGATAATGATGATGATGATGATGATGATGATGATGATGATGATGATGATGACATCATAATAATAGAATTTATCCAAAAGTTTAAAGTTTATGAATATTTTCTCATTTGATCCTCACAACAATCCTGTGAGGTATATGCCATTATTATTGCATTATTATAGATGAGGAAACAGGCACAGAATAAAACGACTGTACCAAGTTACACAGGGAATAATTGTCTAAGGCCATAAATGGGCTCAGGTCCATTTGAGTCTATATCCAGCATTCTATCTATTGTGCTACCTACTTGTCAAAGCTCACACATAGATCATAGATCTAGTGCTAGAAGAAAATTTTAAATTTCATAGTCTGAATTCCAAATTGAATTTTTGGGAAAGACCTCAGCAGCCATCTAGTGGAATCAACTCAGGGAAACAAACACGTATTAAACAGTATGTCTAAGCTCTGGACTAAGCATCTGGGGAATACACATATAACAGGAAGTGTCTACCCTGAAAGAACTTATATTCTAATGGGAAAAGACAACATCCAAAAGAAAATTAAAAAGAGGGAAGAGGTTGCATCAAAAATATCAGGACTTAGTGGAGAAGAGAATGAATGAAGTCATGGCTGCCTAGGTAGTTTCCAAAAAATGGAGCTTATGGGAAAATCTCATCACTCAAAGTAAGTAACCACAATGGTGGAGTGAATTTCCAGAGTAAGAAGATGACTATGTCATGGAAGAGAAAGTCAAGAGAGTCATTCCCAGTGGGAATGAAATCAAATCCTTCTGCAACATTAACTCCCCCTATAAAAAATGGTCAACCAGTCTCAGCTAGAAGACCTTCTAGTGAGAAAGTACACTACCACCTGAGCAGCTCATCCCAACTCTAATCACCTTTACCTATTCACATCCTCCTGGTCTCTTTCCCTCAATACAAACACAGTGTCACTTCTTGTTCTGATCAAACAGTCCCAATCAAGTTTCTTCTGAACCTTTCAAATACCTGAGAACATCTACAATATCCAGTTTTCATCTCTTATCCAATACCTTCATTTTTCAGATGAGAAAACTTAGGCCCAGAGAAGAGAACTTGTCTCAAATCAAAAAGATAGAAAGTATCCAAAGCACCATTCAAAGTCAGATCTTCTGATGACAAGTTCAGAGCTCTTTCCATAAGTCCACTATCTCCCAGTCTTCAAAGAAAGGTACTTGTCAAGGATGTTGTAGGTAATTACTTGCATAGATACAGGTAGGACTACAAAGCCTCTGAGATTCTGTGTTAATTGGAGTTGAGAAATGTTGTTATTGTTCTTGTTGTTTCTATTACTATTACTACTACTACTACTACTAATAATAATAATAATAATAATAACTAATATTTATGTCATTTTAAAGTTTGCAAAGTATAATACATATATGATCTCATTTGATTCCCATATTAATCTTGTGAAGTGTCATTTCTATATTCATTTCACAGATTAAAAAAACTAAGCTTCATAGAGGTTCAATCTCTTGTCCTAGGTGACACAAGTTACCAAATATCTGAAGAGAGATATGTACCTGTATTTCTAACTACTGCTCCAGAACTACATCCACCAGCCAAGTAACCATGTGCACATTCATGTTTACAATGGCAAATACAGATTAGACATATGTACATATATATATATATATAATATATATATATAATTGTATAGTATATGTATAATCACATTATATATAAAAGATGTTATATATATATTAAGTATATTATATATGATATATTTATATGTGTGTGTCTGTGTGAGTGAGTGTGTATATCCTATTTTCTTAATCATATTCAGATTATATTTCCAGAACATGAGAGAATACTTTCTTCTTAAGGCCAGGGAATGTTTCATCTTTCTATTTGTGTCATCAATACTCTTTGCATATACCAGGAGCTTAATTCACTGATTCAGTTAACAAACATTTGATAATTAATAATCAGCTCTGTGCTAATCACTGTGGTATATACTCAGGATATAAGGTCATGAAAGAAATAACTCTGCTCTCAAAAGTATTTTAGAAGTAAAAGTCTTTAATGCAACGATTTGGAGTTCCAAGTCTTTTTCTCTTCAAAATTTCTACTTGGATGAAATAATTGGATGAACGTCAACCCACAAGTTTATATACCCATTTTTAACACAGATCATTAGTCTTCATATTTACTTGAATGTTAGTTGTGTGACCACATTGCTCAAAAGATCTTACAATATCCCAGTTAAATGCTTCACATCATGAAGACAGTACTGTAGCCTGAAGGATGGATAACATGAACTCAGCATGTAGAGACTTCCAATTTATAGACTGTTGGATCACGAGAAGATACCAGTTACACTTTTCTCAAGACCTTGTCTTTTCATTTCTCACTTGGTCAAGCCCAGTGAAATTACAGGAGATAGGCAAGGTGTTTTCCCCCTCAGTCATAAATGGAGAGGAAAAAATCTAATGAAGCATCATTTTAAGGTCCAATATCAAAAAAAGTCAGAATAAAAATAAAGAAAAAATAAATGGGTTTTCAACTTTCTTGTTATTCAGTTCACCACCATAACCAATATCCCCATTAAGATTATAAGTTCCTCAGACATGGAATCCCCTACCTTTTTATATTTAATTCTAGAACTCAGGTACCTTGTATGCATTGGTGACTTAGTGGATGGAGTGTTAGACTCGGAATCAAAGAGACTTGAATTCAAACTCTGCCTCAGGTACTCCTAGTTGTGTGACCTCAAGCAAGTCTGTGCCTCAGGTGCTTCATTTGCCAAATGAAACATTTGAACTAGATGGCCTTTAAAATTCTTATTATAATGTATGATCCTATAAGAACACCCAGTTTAATTATATAACAAGGCATTTGGAAAGGGAAAGAACACTACTGAAGTAATCTAAAATATCATATTCATTAATAACAGCCAATCAATATATGGAGTGTGTGTCTGTGTGGGTACGTGTGAAGAGGAACAGAGAGAGAATAACAAGGGAGAGGAGAAAGAAAAATAGAGAAGGAGAAGGTGTACAAAAAGCTTCTTGATTTTTGTCTTCATGGGGAAGTTTCAATATGGGAATTCCTTCTATTCCTATAGGCAACAACACATTCTCTTTATGGACAAGTAGTAGGGTTTTGTCCAAGGCACCTAGAGATTCATCATCTTGACCAGGGTCACATGGCTGTGAAGTGTCAAAAGTAGACTTTGAAGTCAGGTCTTCCTGATTCTAAACCAATCATGCTGTTTGGCATGTTATAAAAGTGGTATTTAAGTTAAGAAACCTGTCCCATAAGCTATCCCTAATTCTTAATTCATCACTTTAAAGGAAATCTAATGAAAGGGACGAATTTTTTAAAAATCAATATTAGGAAAAGTAATAGAAATAGTACTACTATTATTTTAGTATCACAGATTTACAGCTTTTAGGGATATTTGAGGCAAATCCCCTCATCCTATACATGATGAACCTGAGCCCCTCAGAGGGGACATAACTTTTGTTGATTATAGATTTAAAGCTAGGAAAGATCTCAAAGGCCTTTCAGTCCAACCAGTTTACAGCATGGATGAGGAGACTGAAGCCAAGTGAAGTTAAGTATCAGGCCCAAATTCATTCAGGTGCTAAGCAAAGCTAGGGTTTCATCTCCTATCCTCTGTCTCCAAAATGTACTAGGTGCTTCTAAATGTACTATGTGACTTCTAAATCTCTCAATTATAAGGGAAAGAAGGAAAGGAATGAAAAGAAAATATAATGTGTATTTGACAATTTTTTTCACAAGCTTTGAATATAAAATCATTCCTTTACATTTCTTCCAACAACACCTCAGAACACTGGTAGCTGAACAAAATATGACCCACTCCCACTGGAGCACTAACACTCAAGGACCTCTTAAAATTTAAAATAATAACTCATCTTTTTTCTATTCCTCAAAGGTTTCCAGAACATTTTCCTTGTAATAGCTCAGTGATGGGCTGTAATGATCCAACCACAATCTACCTTTCCAGTATTTCTCCAGCTACTGTAAAATACTAAGAAATATACATTTCTCTCTAGTTAAACAGGACTACTGTCACTCTTCATTCTATTATTATTATCATCATTGTTAATATAATTTTTTTAATCCAAACAATATCTCATGTCACAGAAGAGATGTCACAAGGGAATGGTTATATAAAGGAATGTCAGCCAGAGCTATATATAGCTAAAATTTTATTTTTCCTAATATGTAGCCAGGCAGGTCAGAGGAAAAAGCACTGGACCTATAGTCAGGAATACCATAGATCAAATCCAGCCTCACACACTTACTAGCAGATTGAACCTGGGCTAGTCACTTCATTTCTATTTATCCGTTTCCCCAACTATAAATTGGGAGTGTCAACAAAACCTGCCTTGGAAGGTGAAAAAAAATAATATTTGTAAAGCATTTGGTACATGGTAAAGTACAATATACATATGTATTTCCTTGTCTCCTAACATTCCCCTTCTCCCAAGACCACTGCAGGAATAATGAAACTCTTTCCAAAATAGTCAGTGCTGATATTGCTGATTACCTAGGTGGATCAGGCAGTGGGATGAAATTACTTTTTAGATACCTGAGAAATAAATGCAGTAGCATCAGACTGCTGTCTAATCATAGTCAAAACAGCCATGATGATAAGATTATTATGGGGGACAACAAAGCAAAGGACTCATTCATGTTCTAAGCCCATCAAAAAAATAAAGTTACATCTGAAGAAATCAGACATCTTTTCTCCTCACTAACTGGAAATGTTTTGGTGCAGATCATGCTAACAACAAAGCAGGTAAACTATTTCGCAATATAAAGTTTTTTTGAAAACTACTTTTATCTTGTCTAGCTTCAATCCAGTTTTTGCCAATTGTACCCACAACTGCAAGTCACCAAACATCATCTTGCTGACAAATTCAGAAAATAAAAAAAAATTAACTCATGGCTAAGCCAAAGTTGTATGGAATAAGATATGAAATTTAGTGTCTACTAAAGCTGAGAGAAAAAGAGAGAGAGATTTTTTTTTCATCTATTCCAGTCATGTCTGACTCTTCGTGAATCCATTTGGAGTTTTCATGGCAAAAATGCTCGAATGGTTTACAACTTCCTTCTCCAGCTTATTTTATAACTGAGATAAACTGAGTTAAGTAATTTTTCCAGGGTCACAAAGCTAGTAAGTGTCTGAGGCTATATTTGAACTCAGGACTTCATGAAAGCAGGCTTTGGAAGGGAGATGGTAATATTAACTCCTATATAATTTTTATCTTCATATACACCTAGAATTACCTATTGAATTATACTAGGTTCTTTAAAAACATACAAAAGCAAATATAATATTAAGCATTCCTAGGACCCATCAATATAATTAGTCAAATATTGAAATACTAGCATTTCTGTGCTGTACATATGATCAAAAACCATTCCTCTGTAGCAAATGATAGTCCTCAAAAAGAATTGCAATATACCAAATATAAAAGGCATTCCAAATCTCTAAAAATAACAAAAATGCAAACCAAAACATGAGTTCTCACCTCAAGCCCAAAAAACAAGAAAAGATGATATAAAATGGGAATAGGCAATATTGAATGGATTATAGAGATGTATTAGCATCTTCTTTGATCTACTCATCATCTAAGATTTCATTATTGTCACCATTTGCATCTGCTTTTTATTTGTGCTCCCTAAAATCATAACTATTTTTATTCTATTAGCATATGAAATCTATGTTTACTTTTTCTATCTTTTTTTTTACAAATGCTTTAATGCCTTTGTGCCTAATTTTCATAAAAGTTCCATATGGTCCTATAAAATATGTATGTTCATTAAGGTAGTATTATAAGCTTTTTAGTTTGTCTATCCAAAAATTTATTTGATTCTATTTTTTTTCAATTTTGTTTATCTTTCAGTAAAATTTGACCAAATTTGAGAAGGATGTTGAGTCAATATACTTCAAATGTGTTTCATTTATTGAATTTCTTTTCTTCATTAAGGACAGTTTTGGAGATCCACTACTTTGCCATGTGGATCTTACACCCACCCTTTTTGGATTTCCTATTGTGCTTCACTAAGAGACATCAATTCCTGTTGGACTTAAATAGCATTGAAATACTGTTCCATGATAGAAATTTTCCTGTGCCCCCAATTTTAACTTTGTTTCTTAATGTCTTCCCCATGATCATTTTCCCTAAATACTTTAAAAACTTTTCTTTGGTTCTATGTCATCCCAACCTTTTGGTGGTGGGAGGAGGGCAGCTGGCTCTGGATTGACTGTGAAAGCATAATAATAATAACAACAATAATGAAGACATAATAATAATAAAATGATAACAGCAATAAGGCTGGATTATTTGGTCAAATAATCCTCATACATAAATATATGTACATAAACACACATAATTTACACAGATACACATATTTCATATGTGTACATGCAAATGGAAATACACATAAATGTACATATATATATATATATATATATATCAATAATAATTGATTAAATCAAATGTAATCAGCATACTTCCTGACATGAAAAACAGTACTTAATATTGATTAATTGACTAGAATTCCATGTCATAGCAGGCTTGCAATATAAATCCAATAAACTAAAAAAATACAGAAAAGATTACTACTCAAGATCCTAAGTTTAATGATCAATGTAAAGTATAGAAGAAAATTGTGGAAACTGCAGCACATATCTAAAGCCTTTAAAATTTAGCTAAAATTATGTCAGAAGCTCGCTACTTTTGACGGACAAATGATATTTCCTTATCCTATCGATACAAACTTCAAAATATCTTTAAGAAGTCAACACCCTGTATTAGAAAAGGATTGCTTGATTTAATAGTCTAAACTAATTCAATTTTTAAAAATTAGAAGAAATATCTTAATAGGTGGTATTTTTCAATATTCATAAATTCCAATAAATGAAAAGCTTCCAAAGTATTGGGATCTTTCTAAGACAAAAGTCATATAGGAATAGGATGAGATAAGTGGCATCCCTGTCAGTTATTACTGAAAGTTTAATATAGATACTTTCATTGAGTCAAAAAGGATAACCCTAGACCAGAATATTTTTTTCAAAAACAAAAATTAAATTGTTTTAGGAATACCTTCCTATTGAACAAAGAACAAGAAGCAACAATAGCAGGATAATGACTATTTCTATGTGGAAATTGAAACAGAGAATGAGAGACTGACAGAGACAGAGAGAGACAGAGAGAAAAAGATAACAATAGTACTTAGTACTATTATTCACTTTTATTATTATGACTCTCCTCAAGAAAACATTCAACAAATTGCATTCAAACCTGACTGTTATAACAAAGTAGACTCTTTCCCACAATTGCCCAAATACAGTATTCATCAATGAAAACTTAAAAATTGGATTTCAATAAATTTCACAACACCAAACATTTATAGTCATTAAATTGAATATAATAAATTGTTTTCTAGAAAGATAGAAAATATATATAGATAGGGCCTGATTAGTATAAAAAGACAATCCTCTGAATGGCGGCATAATTCAAATTTGCACTGCATTTTTCCATTGGGCTTGACCCAATTTTGATATTGTACATAATTATAACTTTAAATAGTGTAAATGCAAATACATGGGACCACTTTAGGGAATTTGCTATTTCCACTAATGATTATCTATCTGGAGTATGATCCAATAGAACAGGGTTTCTTAATTTTTTTCTACTCACAACCCCTTTTTGCACAAGAAATTTTTACACATCCTCAGATATATTTTAGGTATGTAAAATAGGAATACAAAATAAAAAAAATATTGATGACAAATCATAATTTCAAGACCCTCCCATAATAGTTATACAACCCCGCATGGAGTCTTGAATCACAGTTTAAGAAGATTTATAAGAGGGAATAAGATCACATCCCAATGCTATTGTTCATTTATAAGCAGTTATTTTATTCTACTTTATGATCATTTATAGATTATTAGTAAAATAAATAATAGGACAACAAATGATATCACAGAATGGTCACTATTTGAATTGCATCAAAAATATGAGAGATAATAATAATCATCGGCATGTATATGTGCTATCCCCTATGAGAAATTCTGGCAATAAAATACAAAGGATGAAATAATCCACACTCATAGAGTTCAATTTAATGCAGGTCTGGCACAATCCCAAAATGTCTGAAAGGGAATGTGTCTACATGGAGAATAATACTAGAGGTTCAAGATGATATGAAATGGAAGTATCTTGAAAAGACTATGGAAGATAAGTGGATGTTTATTAGTTCATTCTGGCTGGCTAAGCACATCATGAGGAGCTGGCTCTGGATTGGCAGTGAAAGCATAATAATAGTGACAACAATAATGAAGACATAATAATAATAAAGCTGTTTTATAATCAACAGGTCAAATAATTCTTATAACAAATTTTTGTAATGGCTAGGGAAAATATTATCATCTTTATTTTATGGAAGATGAATCTATGGCTGTGAGACACTTAATGGTGTGACTATAGACTTATGTAGCAAAGACCATAATTGGAGTGTGCATCCAGGTGCTCTACTGCAAAGGCATGAAATACTTTACCCCATTTTCTTGGCTTATCTCCTTCAGAGAACCATTTAAATCTCACCTCAATCTATTCAGACATCTCTGACTACCTCAATGAAGCTAACATGCTTGTTCAAAGGTTCCTTAAATTTCAAAAACCTTTGAAAGACTGCTTCATATTCCAAATGGATTGGCATTAATATCTGAGAAAATGACAGATGAGAATGATCTACTCCGAATACCAATTATAAGAAATTCATACATGATTTTCTGGCCAGGTGAATAGACTTGGTAGCCAGAAACAACATCTGTAGGGTACTGTTCTCCAAACATGTTTGATCCCATACTCCATCAGAAGAAAAAAAACTGTATTCCTAAAATATGCATATAAATGTGTGTGTATAAATAATATATAAATGACCTGCAGTAGTAATATAAGGCACAACATAAAACACACCAAAATATAATTAAAATGAATAAGTATAAAAGTTATGTAAAGAATTGGGCTAAATATTTAAGATGAAAATCCCACAATCCTTGCCTTGAGGGAGCAGCAGTAGCAGTAAAAGTAGTAATTTGTTGTTAGTATTGTTGTTGATGTAAGATCTAGGGGAGTGGAGCAGATTGTTTTGGAAACTCATTGGAATAGATTAATGCCACTTTTTCAGTAGTAATAGAAGAATTACATGATTATGTTTCTAGAACTGGAAAAAAGAAGTGATGAGAGGGGGGAGGGGACTTGTGAGTGGCAGTCTGTCAATAAACAATTATTAGGAGCCTACTATTTGCCTCTCACTGTACTAAGCACAGGGAACATTGTTAAATACAAAGGATATTCCCTAATCTCAAAGAACTCTGGTCTAGTAGGAGAACCAACAAGTAAACAACTGGGAATAAAAAAAAATATATGCATAATTAATTGGAAATAATTAACATAAGAAAAGTAATGCTACTAAAAGAAGTCAATAAAAGCTTTTTAGAGAAGATAGGCCATAGAAACCATAGAAGTGAGGAGGAAGATACATTATTTACTAATTATACCAACTGTCAATGTAAAGAATGTGTGGGAGATTCTGGAGTGTCTCCTCTTGCTGTTATTGTTGAGTTGTGTCTAATTCTTCATAACTGCCCATGGGGTTTCTTGGCATTTCCTTCTCAGTGGATTAACGCAGAAATTAAATGAGTTCTCCAGTGATTGGGTCAGATTAGAACTCAGATCTTTTTACCTCTGGACCTGTGGAGATGTAATACATTTATGTCCAAAGAAGATCTGGAACTCTTAATTGAGCACCAGATGGATAATTTTGATTATATTAAGTTAAAAAGTTACTATACAAACGAAATTAATGCAGACAAGATTAGGAGGGAAGCATCAAATTGGGAAATCATCTTTACATTTAAGGGTTCTGATAAAGGTCTCATCTCTAAGATATATAGAGAATTGTCTCAAATTTATAAGAATTCAAGCCATTCTCCAATTGATAAATGGTCAAAGGATATGAACAGACAATTTTCAAATGATGAAATTAAAATTATTTATAATCATATGAAAAAGTGCTCCAAATCACTATTGATCAGAGAAATACAAATTAAGACAACTCTGAGGTACCACTACACACCTGTCAGATTGGCTAAAATGACAGGAAAGGATAACGACAGGTGTTGGAGGAGATGTGGGAAAACTGGGACACTAATACATTGTTGGTGGAACTGTGAACGGATCCAACCATTCTGGAGAGTAATTTGAAGCTACGCTCAAAAAGTTATCAAACTGTGCATAACTTTTGACCCAGCAGTGTTTCTATTGGGCCTATATCCCAAAGAGATCTTAGAGGAGGGAAAGGGACCCACATGTGCAAGAATGTTTGTGGCAGCCCTTTTTATAATGGCTAGAAACTGGAAACTGAATGGATGCTCAACAATTGGAGAGTGGCTGAATAAATTATGGTATATGAATGTTATGGAATATTATTACTCTGTAAGAAACGGCCAGCAGGACGATTTCAGAGAGGCCTGGAGAGACTTGCATGAACTGATGCTGAGTGAAGTGATCAGAATCAGCAGATCGTTATTCACAGCAACAACAAGACAATACGATGATCAATTCTGATGGACAGGACTCTCTTCAACAATGAAATGCATCAAACCAGTTCCAATTGTTCGGTGAAGAAAGCCATATACACCCAGAGAGAGAGATGTGAAATGTGGACCACTACATAACATTTTCATATTCTCTATTGATGTTTTCTTGCATTGTATTTCCTTGATCTGATTATTCTTTCTTGTAGATATGATTTCTCCGTCACAAAAAATGATGTGTGGCAATAACTATACATATATTTGATTTCTTAAGTATTCTAACATAATTATCATGTAGTGGATATCCTGCCATCTAGGGGAGGGGTGGGGAGTAGGGGGGAAAAATTTGTAACGGAAAGCTTTGTAAGGGTTAATGTTTAGAAATTACCCATACATATGTTTTGCAAATAAAAAGTATTAATAAAAAAAACAGAACTCGGATCTTCTTGACTCCAGACTCAGTGCTTTATCCATTGAATCATCTACCTCCCTCATAGTGTCTCCGCCTTCTCACGTACATTAGGGAGACACATTCACACTGTAGGCTTGATCTCTTATGCCAACCTACCCTCACCCTAGCAAGTCTAGATTCACAGTCAAGGAGCATCACTACAGGATTCCTCACAAGCTCTTACAGGGTCCTAAGACTGGCCGTGTTGTGGGGAAAAATCTTCCCCTTACTCACCTGCCTTAATTCCAGCCTACCTTAAAAAGACAGTACTGTACATAAATTATAGATACATAGATACATATATATTTGCATAATATTATATATAATGTTTGTATTTTTTAGTAATAAATATTTGATGAGAATAATGTGATTGTTTCATTTTCTTTTTTAAATTAAATTTTCTTTTAAAGAAATTTTAAAGTAAATATCAAAAATTTATTTTTTTCTCTCCCTGCAACAAAACAGAAAAAAAAAACTTTGCAACAAATAATCAGTCACACAATATAAATTCCTATGTTGGCCATGTCCAAAAAAGCATCTTATTTGCATATAATTTCATCACCTTTCTGCCATGAGACAATACATACAATAATATCATCATTCCTCTTGAATTCTTGTTTATCTTTGCATTGATAAGAAGCCTGGAGTTTTTTTTAAATTCATGCATTTTTACAATGTTGATTGGGCCAGGTAAGAGACATATGCTTGTGATATTTTCTGGGGAAAGTCTGAGACTGATTGATCTTATTGTACCAGGAAATCTGAGCTTATAGGGCTAATGTCTACTTGATTAGATATTCAAATGAAGTCTGGAACCAAAATGATGAGTCCCACAAGGTGGAGGACCACCGCACTATCTAATGAATGAATTGACCAAGAGATCAAGCCATTGTTTCTATCCTGATTCTTACTGTATTCACCTGTGAGGGGCTACTGCTTTCCCAGGCTGAATGAAATGGATTCATTTCTTCCAATACACTGTCCATGTTAGTTCAAGGTCATTTCTGAAAATCTCTAAATGTCTTTCCAATTCCAGATCCATGTTTCTTTTCTTCTACATATTTTCTCCCAGTTTTAGGAATCTTCTGTATTCCCTTCTGTGCCAAGATTCTCTCATCAGAAATGTTCTACTGTCAATACGTGAGTTCAGACTGAACATATGGGCGTACTATAATGTTCCTTTCATAAAAGGCACCCCAAGATAAAGTGCTTTTACAGAAAGAATTCTAAAAGCACCATTACTGCTGTTTTTATTGAATTACTACTATTTAGAAAATCAATACTGACTTATGATTTTCCAACCTAGTAGATAACAGCTTTTCAAAAATGTTTAAATGTAGAGATGATTCTTACCTTGACTCAGAAAAAAAAATATATCAATTTAAGAAATGCAAAACAGGGAAAGAAATGAATCTATTCTAAACTCTTGGAGAGGAACAGTATTCCCTTTAACCAGCATGCACTCCTCCTCACACAAATTCATACAAAGGAAGCTAATGGGGTGAATGACATCAACTATTCCCTTCCTTCTTCTTCTTTATTTTATTGTATATTAAAGGAGTGGGGAAAGACAGGATGGAAAAATCATGTGCAAATGAGAGCCCCCACACAATATAAGTTTCAAATAGAGCATTACCAAAATACACATTCTAATGGCATTGAGTGGAGTCTCATCATAGTTTATTAGAATGATGTGTAGAATAAGGAAGCAAGGATTTTTCCCCCAGTGATTTTCCTGAAGCAAAAATCTTATTATATCAGTAAACAACTTAATAAACTAAAGTGACCTGTTATTACCTCTAAGGCAAAAGTTCTTAATCCATGGATCATGAATTTGTATATTTCTTTTAATATATATTTGTTTTTTATTAAAGTTTTTTTTTATTTTTTTTTTATTTTCAAAACATTGTGTGGATAATTTTCAACATTTACTCTTGCAAAACTTTGTATTCCAATTTTTCCCTCTTTTTCCCCAATCCCTCCCCTAGATGGCAAGTAATGCAATATATGTATATATATATATATACATATATATGTATATATATATCAATAATGATATTGCAATATAATTATTTTCCTTTATAATTCTTTGGAGTTTATTTATTTATTTTAAAACATTCTGAGAAGGGTTCCATAGAATTTCCTGGGCTGGCCAATGGATCCTTAACCAAAAAAAGATTAGGAATCTTCCCCTATCTTGGAAAAAATATCACCATCTTCATTTGGAAGATTAAATCTCTTCACAAAATGGTGCCCCTTATTACTGTTCCAGTATTCTAAAACCTGATTTGTCTCTATACAATCTGTTCCCCAGTCATATGATCTTATTTCATGTTCCATACATAAGATGCTCCCCATCTTAGTTTTCAAGTGGGGTTCAAATATCAAGTGTGGAGGTGGATCAGACTGAAGGATAAGTTAAAAGGGAGGAGAGCACCTTGGTATTCAAGGCAGGGACTCAGGAATCATTGAGTCAGTTTCAGAGTAGAGTTGATCCTAAGGGACATATGTACAAAAATATTTCTGTTACTTTTTTGCAGGAACAAATAATTAGAAAATAAGGTGTTGCCCATCAATTATTAGAATACTTGGACAAATTAGGATATGCAAAATTAATGGAATATTGCTATGCCATAAGAATTGATGAGAGGAACAGGTTCGTGAAATTTAGCAAGATTTAAGTACTAATAAAAATGAAGTGAGCAGAAGCATAAAAAACATTTTTACAATAACACAATAACAATAAAAACAAACAATTTTGAAAGGCTTAAGACCTTTGATCAACATAAAGAACAAACATGATTCCAGAGGAATTATAATGAATAATCCTACCCATCCTCCTATCAGTGAGGTGAAAAAACTTGGGCTGCAGACACATATACAGACACACATAGATGGATATAGATATATAGTTTTGGATACATGTGGTACATGACTGAATACTTGTTACAAAGATTTTCTTTTTCTTCTCGCTCCACTGAGTGTAAGGTGAGGAAGGAGAAATTGAAAAGTAAAAAATCTTGTCTCTTTCATGGAAAAAATTAATTAAAAAAGAACTCATATGGATCCTCATGAAATATTAAATGAATTCCTTAAAATAGCTGTAAGAATAGTTTCTCTCATGCTTCAAAAGATCTGTGATCTCAAAAATAGGGAGAAGCTTCCCTTCATTGTTGCTATGATAAGAAAAATATACTAGGCCCTCTTCTATGTAAGCTATATTAAGTGTTTTTTTTTTCCTTAAAAAGGTTTTGAATCTTTAGGATTTAATTGTCTCAGGAGATTAAGGATTTAAACTCCCAATGTCATTTGTTTTTTCATTGCCTGTATACCAAGCAGCCACAAGAAGTTCCAGGGACTCTCTGATACTTAGTGCACCAATATGTGCAAATGAGGTAAAAGGGGATCTCTTAGCTGATTCAACTTAAGGTGTCTTCAAAGGTGTCTATCTTTTTGAACCAATTAATCAAACGAGTATTTATTAAGCATCTACATGTGTCAGGCACCATGCTAAGTACTAGGAATACAAAAATAGATAAGAGATAGTCCCTATTTGCGAAGAGTTTATGGTCTAATTGGGTAGGCAACATGTAAACAAATATTTACAAAGCAAGTTATATATATAAGATAATAGAAAACAGTAAACAGAAATAAGACACCAGAATTAAGGGACTGGGAAGACTTCCTGAAGAAGAAATAAAATTTTAGTTTGGTCTTAAAGGAAGTCAGGGGAGTCAGTAATTAGAGCAGAGAAGGAAGAGTGTTTCAGCTAAGAGAGACAATCAGAAAAAATGCATGGAGGTGACAGATGAACTATCTTACTTGTAGTAAAGCCATGAGACCACTGCCACTAAATTGCAGAATATATGTCAAGGAATAAGGTATAAGAAAATGGGAAAAGGGAGGAGGGAGCTGTTATGAAGATCTTTGAATGCCATTTTGTATTTGTTCCTAGTAACAATAGGGAACCAGAGGAGTTTGGTGAGTAGAAAGGTGACACGACTTCAGATATGTTTTAGGAAAATCCCTCTACTGGCCAAATGGGCTAGGATTGGAATATAAGCAGCTAAAGTCAGGCTATTGCAATAATTTAGACACAAAGTGATGGAGGTGTACACTACAGTGATGGCAGTGTCAGAAAGTAAAGGTCTATTGAAGAGATATTGCAAAACTGAAATCAGCAGACCTTGAAAATGGCCAAATGGGGTGTGAGAGACAGTGAGGAATACAGGACAACTCCTGAGGTTCAAGTTGGAGGGACTTGGAGACTGATGTTACCCTATCTTGAAATTAGAAGGGAGTGGGAAATTTCACATCTTTCACTTGCTAAGGCTATGGAAATATCAACCCTAAGCTAGCAGGACTCTGGTCTAAGTGGTCCAGAAAAGGTGCATGATATAATTCTTCCATACTTTAGAAGGTGAGCTTAATGAATTGTAGTAGCCAAAAGTACTGTTCCCTGGTGGACAGTTTTGTGTTGAATCTCTACTGATATATTAGCTTGGATGAACCCCTGAGGATGAGATTGCACTAAATGATCAATGATTAAGGTCCCTTCATGGTCTACATCTATACTCCTACTACCTATATGCAAGGTAATATGTTAAATACATATTTAAGGATAAAATGAAAGAAAATGTAGATAAAAAAGAATGATGTTAACATAAGAATAATAATCTTCTAGAATTACAGCTGATACAAGAAAATTCCTTATATATACACTTAAAAATGTTACAGTGAATCTCTCTGCTGATATCTCATTATGACATGAAAATGAACCTGGATTTTCAAGTTTTTGAGAGCAGATCAAGTCCTGCAAAGTCTGAAGGGGATAAAACCATGTCTAATGTTGGGTTTTCTAATGTTTAGAGAAATTATGAGGAGAAGAAAATAAGAAAGCAATGTTTCTCCACATTTCACAAGGCTTTCTTGGAAGAATGCATAAAGGATCTTAAAAGAGAGTTAGAAGAAAAATGGGGAAAGGAAATGAGATCATTGAAAGAAGGAAAAAAGCATATAATGCCCTAAAAAGAAATATAAAAAAGATACCATTTAACAGAAAATTAAAATTTATGAAATGGAAAAAAATGCAATGAACAAAACAATTCAATTGGCCAAATGCAAAAGGAGTTAAAATGTAACTGAAAAAAATAATATACTAAAAATCAGAATTAAACACATTGAGGTGAATGACTAAAGAAAATTTCAAGAATCAGTCAAATATTAACAAAAAATGAAAAAAAATATTAAAAAATATGAAACACCCCCTAGGAGAAACAACTCATCTGGGAAATAGATCTAGGAGAGAGAATCTAAGGATTATAAGACTTCCTGAAAGCCATGATGAAAAACAGAATGAAGACATTACCTTACAGAAATCATAAAAGAAAAACTACCCCGATGCCCAAGAATCAGAAGGTTAAAAAAAAGCCATTGAAAAATCCACCGATCACCTCCTGAAAGAGACCTCAAAATTAAATGCCCAAGGAATATCATGGCTAAATTTAAGAACTATCACACCAAGGAAAAGATATTGCAAGCAGCCAAAAATAAACAATTTAAAGCAAGGAATCACAGTTAGGATTACCCAGGGCCTATCAGCTTCCACCTTAAAGGATCCAAAGGCCTGGAATCTGATATTCTGAAAGACAAAGGAACTTGGATTACAGCCAAGAAGAAGCTATCCAACTAAAATATTTCAGGAAAGAAAATAGACATTTAATAATATAGATGAATTTCACCTATTTCTAATGAAAAGACCAGAACTGAATAAAAAAAATTCATCTCCAAACTCATAACTCAAGAGAAGCATAAAAAGGTAAAAAGGAAAGAACTCTTGAGAACTACATTTATGTTATGGGTATACTTAGAGAGTGCAGATATAATTTGATTTTAATATTATAATATAAGAAGGAAACTAGAGATGGAAAGGGGATCAAAAGAGGAAAAAGGAAGTAAAATAAGGGAAATTACATCTCAAGAAGAGGCAATGAACACCTATTATAATTAAGGGAAAGAAGGGAGGGGCTGAGCATTGTGTGAATCTTACTTTCATAAGATTTGGCTGAAAGAGAGACTATCAGACAAATTTGGTTTCACAGAAAAACTTGTACCACTTTATAGGGAAGTGGGAGGGAAAAGATGAAAAGAAAGGGAAAGACTAAGAAGGGAAAACAAGTTTTAGGGGAAAGGTGTAAAAACAGGGGAGTCACTCTAAAGGGGAAGTGCTGATAAAGGGAGTTGGTCATCAGAAGCAAAATACTGGAGAAGAGGGAAAGGAGAAAGGAAAGAAAAGCATAACAGGCTAAATAAGATGGCAGGAAATACAGAATTAGTTATTTTAACTATTAATGTGAAAGGGATGAACTCTTCCATAAAATGGAAGCAGGTAGCAGATCCTACAATATGTTGCTTACAAGAAACACATCTACACATACAGAGTGAAGGTAAAGGCTGGAGGAGAATTTATTATGCTTCAAGTGAAGTAAAAAAAAAAAAAAAAAAACAGGGGGAGGAAGCCTGATTTCAAATCAAGTAAAAGCAAAGATTGATCAAATTAAAAAAGATATGGAAGGAAACTATATTTTACTAAAGGGTGCTATAAATAAGGAAACAATATCAATACTAAACATATATACACCAAATGGTATAGCATCCAAATTCCTAGAGGAGCAGTTAAGAGAAATACTAGATGAAATAGACAGCAAAACTATACTAATGGGGGATCTCAACCTTGCTCTCTGAGAACTAGATAAACCAAACCACAAAATAAATAAGGAAAAAGTTAAGGAGGGAAACAAAATGTTAGAAAAGTTAGATATGATAGGTCTCTGGAGAAAACTGAAGTGAGACAGATATGAATATATTTTTTTTCTCGGTGGTTCATGGGACCTATACAAAATGTACCATGTACTAGAGTGTAACAATCTCAAAATCAAATGCACAAAGGCAGAAATAGTATATGATTTTTTTTCAGATCATGATGCAATAAAAATCACTTGCAATATAAATGCAATATAAAGCCAGGACAAAATAGACCAAAAGTTAATTGGAAATTAAATAATCTTTTTTCCCTGAGGCAATTAGGTTAAGTGACTTGTCCAGGGTCACACAGCTAGGAAGTGTTAAGTGTCTGAGACCAGATTTGAACTCAGGTCCTTTTGACTTCAGGGATGGTGCTCTATCCACTGTGCCACTAGCTGCCCCAGAAATTAAATAATCTAATGCTAAAGAATGAATGGATGAAACAACAAATCATAGACACAATCAATAATATCATCCAAGAGAATGGCAATAATGATACAACATACCAAAATTTGCGGAATGCAGCCAAAGTGTTTAATAAGGGGAAATTTTATATCTCTAGATGCTTATTTGCATAAAAGAGAGAAAGAGAAGATCAATGAATTGGACTTACAACTAAAAAAGCTAGAAAAAGAACAAATTAAGAACTCTCGATTAAGTAACAAATATGAAACTGAAAATAAAAAGGGAGATTGATGAAATGGAAAACAACAAAACTATTGAATTAATAAATAAAACTAAGAGATGGATTTATGAAAAAACTGACAAAATAGTTAATTAAAATAAGTTAAAATAGTTAATTAAATGTTAATTTGATTAGAAAAAGAAAAGAAAAAATCAAATTGTTAATCTCAAAAATGAAAAGGAGGAACTTTCCACTAATGAAGACAAAATTAGAGCAATAATTAAAAGTTAGTTTGCCCAACTATATGCCAATAAATTTGATACCCTAAATGAAATAGAGGAATATCTACAAATATAAAGAATGCCCAGGTTAACAGAAGAGGAAACAAATTATTTAAATAGTCTCATTTTAGAAAAAGAAATAGATCAAGCTATTAACCAAGTCCCTAGGAAAAAATCTCCTGGGCCAGATGGATTTATATGAATTGTACCAAGCATTCAAAGAAAAATTAATTCCAATACAATATAAACTATTTGAAAAAATAGGGAAAGTAGGAGTCCTACCAAATTCCTTGTATGATACATATATGGTGCTGATAGCTAAACCAGGTAGAATGAAAACAGAGAAAGAAAACTATAGACCAATTTCCCTAATGAATATTGATGCAAAAAACTTAATAAGCAAACTAACAAAAATCATGATTATCTCAATTGATGCAGAAAAAGCACTTGATAAAATCCAATACCCATTCTTGTTAAAAAAAACACTAGAGAGTATATGAATAAATAAACTTTTCCTTAAAATGATCAGTAGTATCTATTTAAAACCATCAGCAAGCATCATATGTAATGGGGACAAATTAGAACCATTCCCAATAAGATCATGAGTGAAACAAAGCTGCCCACTATCACCATTCCTATTCAGTATTGTATTAGAAATGCTAACTTTTGCAATGAGGAGAAAAACATTAAATGAATTAGAATAGGTCATGAAGAAACCAAATTATCATTCTTTGCAAATAATAGAGAAAACTCTAGATAATAACCTAAAAAACTAATAGAAACAATTCACCACTTTAACAAAGTTGCAGGACAAAAAATAAATCCATAGAAATCATCAGCATTTTTATATATTACCAACAAAATCCTACAGCAGGAGATACAAAGAGAAATTCCATTTAAAATAATTGTTGACAGTATAAAATATTTGGAAATCTATCTCCCATGGGAAATTCAGAAAATATATGAACACAACTACAAAACACTTTCCACACAAATAAAGTCAGATATAATCAGTTGGAAAAATATCAAGTGCTCATGGGTAGACTAATCGAATCTAATAAAAATGACAATACTACCTAAATTAATCTACTTATTTAATGCCATACCACTCAAACTCCCAAGAAATTATTTTACAGATCTAGAAAAAATAATTACAAAGTTCATCTAGAACAACAAAAGGTCAAGTATTTAAAGGGAATTAATGAAAAAAAAATGCTAATGAAGGTGACCTAGCTGTAACACAAATAAATTTATATTATACAGCAGTGGTCATCAAAACGCTGTGTTACTCACTAAGAAATAAAGTAGTTGATCATTGGAATAGGATAGGATCCCCAGGCCAAAATAGGCAATAACTATAGCAATCTAGTATTTGACAAACCCAAAGACTACAGCTTTTGGAATAAGAACTCACTATCTGACAAAAACTTCTGGGAAAATTGGAAACTACTATGGAAAAAATTAGGGTTTGATCCATTCCTAACACCACATACCAATATAAGATCTAAATTGGTTCATGATCTAGACATAATGAGTCATATTATAAGCAAATTAGAAGAACATGCCATAGTTTATCTTTCAGATCTGTGGAAAAAAGTAGGAATTTGTATCCAAAGAAGAACTGGAATACTTAACTGAACACCAGATAGATAATTTTGATTATGCTAAGTTAAAAAGGTTTTATACAAACAAAACTAATGCAGAGAAGATCAGAAAGGAAGCAATAAATTAGGAAATCACTTTTACAGTTAAGGGTTCTGATAAAGGCCTCAAAAGCAATTCTCCAATTGATAAATGGTCAAAGGATATAAACAGACAATTTTCAGATGAAGAAATTAAAATCATTTCAATCATATGAGAAGGTACTTTTAATCGCTATTGATCAGAGAAATGCAAAGTAATACACCTCTGTGATAACCACTACACACCTCTCAGATTGGCTAAGATGACAGGAAAAGACAATGACAAATGTTAGAGTGGATACGGGAAAACTGGGATTCTAATACATTATTGGTGGAACTGTGAACAGATCCAGCCATTCTGGAGAGCAATCTGGAACTATGCTCAAAAAGTTATCAAACTGTGCATACCCTTTGACCCAGCAGTGTTTATACTGGGCCTATATCCCAAAGAGATCTTAAAGGAAGAAAAGGGACCCACATGTGCAGAAATGTTTGTGGTGGCCTTTTTAATGGTGGCAAGAAACTGAAAACTGAGTGGATGCCTATCCATTGGAGAATGGATGAATAAGTTTTGATCAGTTCTGATGAACGTGGCACTTCCCAATAATGAGATGATTGATGCCAGATCCATTGATCTTGTGATAAATTGAGCCATCTATACCCAGAGAGGAAACTGTGGTAACTGAATGTGGATCACAACATAACATTCTCACTCTTTTTGTTGTTGTTTGCTTGCATTTTGTTTTCTTAATCATTTACTTTTTTTATCTGATTTTTCTTGTGCAGCAAGAGAATTATATAAATATGTTTATACATGTGGGATCTAACATGTCTTAACATGTTTAACATATATTTAATTGCTTGCCTTCTAGGGGAGGGATTGGGGGAAGGAGGAGGAAATCTGAAACACAAGGGTATTTAAGGGTCAATGTTCTCAAATTATCCATACATATGTTTTGAAAATAAAAAGCTTTAAAAATTAAAAATATATATATATATATCAATGTTTCCTTCACAGTAACTGATAAAGACCATTTATAAATGTATGGAATGACCATAATTTATGTCAACAATGGGAATATCCCAAATAAATATAATTATGCATGAAAGCTTTTAAATATATAGGAAATTCAAAAATAATCTTGATATGTAGAAAATGAGTGATCATATAATATATATATATATATATGCATACTTTCCAAAATTATATTTTACATCAATTTGTAACTGTACAAATCGATCAGGATAAGTGCAAGGAAAATGATCATATTTTATTTGAGGATGTGTGGAGCAAGATTCAAGACTAAAATTTTGGGATACTAATTTTGATTTATCCAAACATTTACTTTGTGTTATAACTTTTGGGAGTATTATAATCTTTTGAAAGATGTTTATTTATTGATATATTTTGTCAGTAAAGAAACATTTACAATGGGTCTCTCATTGTGCTAAATATTAGTGATACAAAAAAGGGATAAAAATATGGGCCCTGCATTCATGGATCTCATACATTAATGGAAAAAATAGCTTGTAAATAATTATTTGTATACAAGATATATACACAGAAAATGGCAGGTAACCTCATGCAAAAGGCATTAGCCATGGAGAGAGGAGCAATGGGGACCAGGTAAGACCTTCAGTAGAAGGTGAGACCTAAGGAGAACCTTAAAGATAATTGAGGAAACTAAAAAGCAAAGCAGAAGTGAGGGGGAAGAGCAAACCAGACATGGAGGAGATGCAGTGCCAAAGTACAGAGGACACAGATGGAGGGTCACATGTGCATTGCAACAAGAAATTCAATGAAACAATGGATGGAATGCATGGAGGGAGGTAAAGGACATGGAGACTGAGAAAGTAAGAAGGGACTAAATATTGGAAGGGGTTCTTTTTCATAATATTCCTGATTATATAAGCTAGCCCCATTCACTACCCCTCTGTGAGAGACAGTGTAAGTACCATGGTAAGCATCATTCTTTGGGCATCATAGGACCTTAATTCAAATTTCTGTCATTTACTCCCTGTGTGACCTGTGATTAATTTCATTATTTAGATCTGTTTCATCATGTCTAAAGTGAAGGCAAATTGGAACAGATGACCTTTGAGATTCCTCATAACTTTTCTCCATCTATGATCCAAGAATCATCTTTCAGCCTTTGCCATAAGCACTTAAGTCACTGGGGCTCATTTAGAAGAGGATTTAATTAATGGGTTTAAACATCTTTCACTAATGTTTCAGGAAATATATTACTTGGTGAGGTAGTCGTTTGGAGAAAGAGCTGATCTGAGAGGCAGGAAAAGAGGGATACCCTAGCCTTACATATCTACTAGGTGTGTCACCATCACAAGTCCCATTGCCCTTGGCTTTGAACAGGTGATAACTTACAAAGCTGTTGAACTGATCTGTATTGATCTCAGAGGACTGGTTTTCATCAGGACTTCCATATAAGGATTTAATTCCAGATTAGGTCCAGAAAATCTATACTATAATCATGGTTTGGTTAAACACATGATAAAGGTTAATCATATAAACATAAATTATGTGTCATATCCAATAATGTGATATTGTTCACTGGGGACAAAGTCTTTTTTTAATATAACTATTGTCCTGGCCATGCTTTTCATGGGAAATTGTACATCTCCATGAGCTTAGAATAATCAAAACTACAAATAACTCAGAAGCAGATAAGAAGTTTAACTTGAACAAAGAATCAATGATTATATTAGAGTCAAGTATTTAGATCTGGAAGGGAATTACAGAAAGACATAACAATACCTTGGTTTTATAAGCAAGGACTTTGAGACACAGAGAACTTGTGACTTGTTTGACCTTCCATGTCTAATAAACATTTTAGGCTAAATCTGAGCTTGGATTTTCCTGATACTAAGACCAAAACTTACCCACTTTCTCATGTTTATTTCTGTGACATATGGCACCATTGATAGCAAAAACTTGTATGAAAAGAAATACATATCCTAGGGTAGGGCTAGAAGAGCGTATAAAGATAATTTATTCCAAGGCCATCAATTTTTAAGAGATGAAGAAAGTAAAGCCCAGGAAAGTAAAAAAAAATGCCCAATGTTACATAGACATTAAATGGAAAAGATGAGATTCTGATACAGGTCTTATGACCTGGCTTAGAAGTTATGTCTCTCTGAATGTGGATAAAAACATAATAATTTTATTTTTTTTCTTGAAGGAAGTGTTGTTTGCTTGCTTTGTTTTTTCTTTCTTTCTCATGTTTTGTTTTTTTTTTTCGATTTTAGTTTGATTTTTCTTGGATAGCATGATGAATTTGGAAATAGAAAACTTGTGCATTTTTAACCTATGATGAATTGTGTGCTGTCTAGGGTAAGAAAGAGGGAGGGAGAAAAAAATTGAAACACAAAGGTTTTCAAAGATGAGTGTTGAAGACTACCTCTGTTTGTATTTGGAAAAATGAAAAGCTATTATAAAAAAAAGAAGTTATGTATTTTTTTAGGAAGATCTGAATTTATTTATTTATTTATTTTTAATAAAGCTTTTTATTTACAAAACATATGAGTGACCTTTCAACATTGACCTTTGCAAAAAAACTTTTTTTCCCAAGCTTTTCCTTTCCTTCCCCCCACCCCCCACCCCTAGATGACAGGTAATCTAATACATGCTAGATAGGATAAATTATATGACAAATACAATACATGTATACATATCTATACAGTTATCTTACTGCACAAGAAACATCAGATCTAGAAAGAGAAGAAGAAAAAAACAACCTAAGAAGGAAAACAAAATGCATGGAAATATTCACAGAAAGCGTTAAAATGCTGTGTGGTGGTTCACTCTCAGTTCCCACAGGCCTCTCTCTGGATGTTTATGGCTATCTTCATCGCAGCACAACTGGTTTGAATCACATCATTGTTGAAGAGAACCATGTCCATCAAAATTGATCATCGTATAGTCTTGTTGCTGTTTATAATGTTCTCCTGGTTCTGCTGATTTCACTCAGCATCAGTTCATGCAAGTCTCTCCAATCCTCTCTGAAATCCTCCTGTTGGTCATTTCTTACAGAACAATAATATTCCATAACATTCATATACCATAATTTATTCAGCCATTCTCCAATTGATGGGCATCTTTTCAATTTCCAGTTTCTTGCCACTACAAAAAGGGCTGCCACAAACATTTTTGCACATGTAGGTGCCTTTCCCTCCTTAAAAATCTCTTTGGGATATAGGCCCAGTAGAAACACTGCTGGGTCAAAGGGTATGCACAGTTTGATAACTTTTTGACCGTAGCGCCAAATTGCTCTCCAGAATGGTTGGATCCGTTCACAGTTCCACCAACAATGTATCAGTGTCCCAGTTTTCCCACATCCCCTCCAACAGTTATGATTATCATTTCCTGTCATTTTAGCCAATCTGACAGGTGCGTAGTGGTATCTCAGAGTTGTCTTAATTTGCATTTCTCTGATCAGTAGTGACTTGGAGCACCTTTTCATGTGACCGAAAATAGTTTCAATTTCTTCGTCTGAAAATTGTCTGTTCATATCTTTTGACCATTTGTCAATTGGAGAATGGCTTGAATTCTTATATATTTGAGTCAATTCTCTATATATTTTAGAAATGAGGCTTTTATCAGAACCTTTGGATGTAAAAATATTAAGAAGTTATATTTTTGATCCTCTGAAGTATAAGTATAGTAGTGCTATGCCTGGATCCAAATTACACTTACCACTGTAAACATGTTAGCAGTGTTTTTACATGTGCAAAAATGTATGCAGTATATCTTTTTGTGATAGCAAAGAACTGGAAATGAATATATACCTCTCCACTGGGGGATGGCAGGATAAATTTTGGTATATGAAGATAATGGAGTATTATTGTTCTAAGCTGAACAAAACAAGAAAAACCAGGACTATGTTGTACACATTAATAGCAAGAATGTATAATGATCAGCTATGAAAGACTTGGTTCTTTTCAGTAGTTCAGTGATCCAAAGCAATCCCAATAGACTTTGGAGAGAAAATGCCATCTGCATCCAGATAAAGAACTAAGGGGACTGAATGTAAATCAACATATGCTATATGTCCATTTCTTCTTGTCTTTTTTTATTTTTCTCTCCTATGGTTTTTCCATTTTGCTCTTTTTCTACCAATATGATTCATAAAGCAATGTGTATTAAAATAAATTTATAAAAATTAAAATAAAAACATAATAAGGTTCTTTTTGCTTTCTTAACTAGTAAGAGTTTTCACTAAAAGGGTTCAATTGGTTTTGCAAAAAGACAATGTAAAGTAAAATAATTAGAGAATAGTTAGTCCATTAGGATTATATTATATATTATACATTATATCAACTATAAACAATATTTCCATAAAACGTCCTGACACTATTAAGGTATTTTTGCAGATACCCCACATTTGAATGTAGTAAATGAAATAATGAAGTAATGAATAGAAGTAATAAGCTATACTACAATGAGTTAGGTTAGGCAACGTTATAGTAGGTATGCTTGTAATTTAAAATATCAATCTAAAGGCATTTTTCTCATATTGAAGTATAAGCATCTGGTTTCATTAAACAATGAAACCTACTAACCAAAATCTGTTAGATTTAATCTATATTGAATATACTTTGACTCAGTGATACTGTACAGGATATAAAAGACATAAAAAGATAGATAGATTATGACAGATAGATTAATGGTAGATACATAATTGCACAGATAAATACATAGATATATAGATATAGATAAGTCATCTTTTTGATGGCCAAAAACTGCAAATTAAGAGGTTATTTATCAGCAGTATATTAATTTAATACAACTGAGCTCTTAGAAATGAAGGAAGAAATGATCTCAAAGAAGTGTGGTCAGATATATGAATTCACACTAACAAAATTGAGCAGAAATAGGAGAGCATTATCAATGAATGCTTTTGAAAATTTTGATAACATTGTTCCACAGAATGATCAATCAATTCCAAATAGCTGATCATAAAGAATACTGTTCACCTCTTGACAGAGAGGGCATGCATTAATATGCAAAATATGATAGTTTAGATGATCAATGTGAACCATTATTCTGCTTGATTATGAATATTTCTTACAAAGGCTTTCTTTTCCTCTCAGGAATTGGAAGGTGTTGTGAAAAGGTGGGAGGAAGGAAAAAATACGTGATAATTATTTTTTTTTATTTTTTATTTATTATTTTTATTATTATTATTTATTTTATTCACTTGATAACTGAATGAAAAAAATTCTTTTAAATCTTCAGTACTCTGATATTTGTATATCTGTGCCTTTTACAAGTATTTTTTTTTCTTCAAAGAATTGGGTAGCAGATATTCATTTCACTGCTCTTTTTGTTCTTTCAACTTCAAGAAACATTGTGACAGCTTCTCCAACTTAAAGATATTTCTCAAAGCCTTTGTTTATTTTCCATAGATAGCAATGCTTCACACAGAAGTATGTTTATTCTTAGTGTTATCTGCTCTGCAACTGTTTATTTGTTTGGTTAGTTCCCTTTCCATTTTTAACTCTCCTTTGCTTTGTACTTCAGTGAGATTGATCAAACTATAATTTTCCCAAACTATAAAATATCCACTCAAATCTATTTTCAGAACTATTTTTGTTATCTATGAAGCTTGAAGTGTTAGCCCCATTTATAAAATGATTAACTCTTGTAAGAAAAAAAAATGTTGATGTAATGACAAGTAGAATTGTTCCACAAATATAGAAATTTAAAAATGGAAATAGAATACTGCAAAATGACCTTGCATCATACCATGAGAATTTAATACATTTATAAAAGAGATAGAGATAAACATATTTCATTGACCTTAGGATTAGTTGATATGCTCTGCTGAAGACTAAAGGACAATTATCCAGGATAGACATAAAAAAAATAGATTATTTGAAGGATGCTTCATATTTCATGTGACAAAGGACTTTATCTACCATGCATTCTTAATCATTGACTATGTGCCAGGCACTTTACCAAGCACTAGGAATAAAGGATGTCTCATAGAGCTTAAATTTTAATGTTAGAATACAACAAATAAAAGGAAGCTGAAAAGGGGAAGGAAGTAATGCAAATGCAATACAGGGGCATGGAAAAGGTAAGGTCCAGATCATCAGGAGTACAGCCTGAAAAGAAATGAAGACATGACTGACCTGGGCACCTTCCTCAAAATGGGAGTTCTGGGAGAAAAGAGTAAAAAGGGGTTCCACAGTGGCAGAGTGTCTGTATCCACAGTGAAAAGTCCAGTAATGGAGGGACTTGCAAGAGTGAGAACATTTCTCTAGAACAATAAAGAAACTGTACAGAGTGAAGGATGAGGTTTGAGAATTAAATGCCAAATTTAAAGGATGCATTAATACTTAAAAGTGACATGTTAAATAATGTTTTAGAAGTAAAACACTAAAATATATTGAGTGTTCATAAGTTTAATTATTTTATTCTGTGCCAGTTAATTTGCCTACAAATAGAAACACATGTCTTTGATTGTTTTGAAGTTCTGAAGTTTTATCTTGCAAAAGATAAAATATTCAATGGTCTTGTGTTTCCTTTTTTTTTTTTTAGTCCATCCATCATTTGTGTTCCATCTTCAGAAGTTCTCCTTCAGTAAATACATAACAGCTGGTCAATCAATATCACATTTTCTTTTAAACTCACCCCTTTTTATTCCTTTAATTTCAGTGTGATTCCAAACAAAAAAGCAATAGCATAGTTGGAAGGGAAGCAAAAATCTGTGAACATCTGAAAAAAACTATAAGGAGCTTCTGGAAATAAGCACCAAAAACAAACAAACAAACAAACAAAAACAGATCAAGCAACCAAAACCCCCTTTGTCATTTACTTCTTAAAATGACTTTACTTTGTTCAATATTCCAATGCCCCAGTGGCACATTAGTAGGAGTACTTTGATGATTTTCAATGTTGTTTTTTCCCTTTATTATCCATGTTAATAGCAAGTTTCTAGAAGCTTAAATTATTTTAAATAATAAGTTAATTGTTTCTAAAATGATTGTGCACAATTATTCTGATGTAAAAGGACTGAACAAATACCAAAAATGATGGTAGGTTTAATTTCTTTTTTTTTTTTTTTTTTTTTTTTTTTTTTTTTTTGCTTTTTGCTGAGGCAATTGAGGTTAAGTGACTTGTCCAGGGTCACAGAGCTAGGGAATGTTAAGTGTCTGAGACCAGATTTGAACTCAGGTCCTCCTGACTTCAGGGCTGGTGCTCTATCCACTGCGCCACCTAGCTGCCCCTGGTAGGTTTAATTTCTTATTTTCATTTAACAAAATAATTTGAGTGACAAAACAGTAGAAAGAACACTATTGTATTCAAAGTCAAATCCAACCTTTGGAATTGCGTAATTAGGGACCTTTGGATCAATCACTCAAACTTTGTCAGTTATAACAATGAGAGAGTTGAATAAGCTGTCCTGTGGACTATTCCAGCTCTACATTTCTTTAAACAGTGTTCCTAATAGAAATATTTGAGTTTTCTACACAGATCATAAGACTTAGCATTGGAAGGTATGCTAAAGATCACCCATTTCCATCCAGTGATTTCATTTTAAAGATTATTAAACTGAAGTATGAAGTGTTTCAGTGAATTGTTCAAAATCATTCATCTGTGAGCTTGTTTTGATTTTATTTTCTTATTTGGCACTAGCATGGATCATATAAGGCTGAAAGAATTGGGAATGTTTAAGGGCTAGCATTTCTATAGCACTTAGTATATTCCAGGTACTACGCTAAATGCTTTAGCATTATTATCTCACAACAATCCTTGGAGGAAGATACTTTCAGGTGTTTAGTGCAGAGAGAGGAAGATCCAGGGGATACACAACTGTTGATCTCAAGAATATGAAAAATTGATAGGTGGAAAACAGATTATCCTTCTTCTACTATACCCCAAACGGGAGAAACAGAAGTGATGAGAAGAAATTACCAAGAAGTAGATTTATATTTTGTTTTCAGTAAACTCTCCTAAGGATTGTAGCTATCTCCAAATAGAATGGACTGCCTTGGAAATAATCAGGACATGTTTTCTGAAAAATGTTCTGGGCGATCGGCATAAAAATGGAAATAAAATAATCTGTGACCTTGAAGATCTTATATTCTAACAGAACAGAAGATCCACATAGGTATGTATGATAACTACCAGGTAATTGGATGAAGTTGGGGGGCTATGGGAAAACACTCTAGAAGTTGGTTGATCAGGATAGACTTCATTCTAATGAGGTACTTGAACTACTGAAGGAAATCAAAGGATCCTAGAAAGAAAAAATGTAGGTGGAAACCATTCCAGGCATGGGGAACAACCAGTGAAAATGATAGCTGAGGGAGATCGAGTTCCAGGTGTGAGGATCATCAAGAAAACCAGTATGATTGGACTAGAGATTATATAGAATGCAGTAATGTGCAGGGGTGGAAAGTAAGAATAGAGTTGATCTGTAAACAGCTTTAACTGCAAGGTAAAATTTCTATTTGATTCGAGATTCTTGTTCAATATATAGGAACTTCTAGTTCCATCTACAGATGATAGGGTGTGGGACAAGACAGAGGGGAGGCAAGTGAAAGAGTCAAACTTATTCTAGGAAAACCACTGCAATCTATATATGAAGGATGAATTGACATGAAGAGAGCCCTGAAGCATGGAGACAAAGTAAGAGATTAATGAGATATTCTGAGAAAAACCAGTGATGAAATTCTGAAATGGGGTAGGATTTGTGGGAGTGAAGAGAGGGAGGTAAATGCGGTAGATATTGTGGAAATAGGAGAATCAAGATTTTATTACTGATGCATGAGTGAGAGTGAGGAGACAAAGATCCCTCTGAGGTGATGAACTTAGGTGGGTGGTTTGATGGTAGTGTTTCCAGCAGAAATAATGGCCTTCTAAAGAAGGATGGGTTGGGGGAAAGAGTGAACGTTGTGAGAGAGGATTCTCCCAACTTTACATCTTTAAAGAAGACTTAAGTGTTGTGATCATTAGTAGGTATCGAAGTGAGGGGGAAGGGGATTTTATGTTCAGTCACAGGTTGGCCAACATGCAGGATTCTTCACTTTGTGTCACGTCCCATTTTGGCATTGAGTCTGGTGAAGAGTATAGAACCCTACTAAGAGTAATGCTTCTATTGCATAAAATGAAATACAAAAAATTATGAAGAAACCTTATGATGAAATGTAAAATAGAGACTTTTATAAGCATGGCGTTGGGTTAAGAATTCCTGAACTACATGACCCATAAAACCATACTGCATTTTTTCCTTCTATCTTCAGTGAATCAAAAGATAATGGATACCCACAGATATCTGAACTGAAATGTTGTAGGGAGATTCAACCTGTTTGTATAACAACTAAAAGTATTTCATGAATCAAAATTTTCTCTATATTCTTGGTTATTCAGCTTATTTGCCAGGAGGCTGACACAGCTAGAGACAAAACTAAATCAGGAGGCTCCTTGTCATGAGATTTGTGCCTCATCAAGGCCTCCACAAAGATCAAAGGAGGAGGGAAGAAGTGGGACAGGATATCACTGAGTGCTATCTCTATCTATTCTCATGGGATTTCAATACTCATTCCATGGTTTTTGATTTTCTTTTATTCTAACCACAAGGCATTACAATCTAGAGTCCATAGAAACTAGGAAAGGTTGAAGACTCAGACTTTGGGGTATTGACAAGGACTGAGTAAAGCCTAAGCCATGAGCAAACCTCAAGGCATGGGCCATGAATATAAATATTGGACATTTTACTCAACACTCTGGAACATGATGGAATATATATCAATGGAAACAGACAACCCAATCAACAAACATTCAAATAAATACCACCGTCTGCAGAAGTCATTTCCCTGTTCCTGAACTGCTCCAGTCTCGCCCATAAAGGTAATTTCCCGTTTATACCATATTATCTTCTATGAAGCTATTCATTTAAATGTAACCACCATAAGTTCTTTGACAGCTAGAACTATTTTTGATTTTACTTTTATCCCCAGTCTTTTGCCCACTGTCTAATACATATTGAGTCCAAAATGAGCACTTGCTGATTGATTAATTTATTGAGAAACAGGGAATTGTAATGTGTCATTGCTTTTACTTTTGTGGGGTGGGGAATAGAAGAACAAAATTTCTGCTTGTCTTCTTCAATTTTCCCGACACAAATCTGAACTGAGGTTCTTCCTACTTTTTCATCTCTCTGTCACATTTTCCAATATAATTTACTTTCACTAACAGGATTATCTTTGCTTTCTTTCCATCCTTCAATATAAATATGCTCCTGGGCTTGCCCAATTTTTATTGTCACCTCAGCTTCCTTGCTAATCTAATAATTTGTTCCTGCTTCTTTAAATGTCTACATTGGTTCCTACTTAAAGCTTAACTTTCCCCTGCTTTAAAAAAATCTTTTATTAATTTTCTCTTTTTCATACCTTTGCTTGTCATGTGACCTGAACTTTCCTGCCAAACTGCTTCTTATTCCTGCATTCAATATCCCAGATCCAAGATTTTCTTCTTCAGAAATAGGTTATGTCTGAGTTGGGAAAGTATTTCTGGGTCATTTAGTCCAACCTGTCCCTAAACCAGAAGACCCTGTCCAACATCCCAGGAACACAGTCATCTATTTATACAAAATCAAATGATCTGAAATTTTAATCTATCTTGGAATGATGTTTTTAAAATTACATTTTCACATGATTTTCAATAATACCTTACATTCCCCCTACCTTCACATTTTTCTAATGTTTTACTATGCTTAGGAAATAGGATCAATAACATCGAAACTTTAAAGATAGAATGGCTATAGTCTTGAATAGAAAATATACAGAGGGCTAGATGGGTTGACCCTCCTTATTGTAAAGATGAGGAAACTGGGCCTAGCAAGATAAGTGACTTTTTGAAGACCATACAGGGAATAAATGGCAGAAATAGGATTGTAACTACCATCCTTTGCCAATAAGTAAGACTTTACTTCTTATCAAGGGAACAAGGAGATTACAGAATTAACCCACTATAGAATTTTATGTTTACTTGTGTGCCCTCTCACTCCTGAAATTATCTTGTACATGCTTTGCATTTTCCTATGTACATATTGTATACTTTATAGAATCAATCAATATTTACTCTTTCATGGTACTTTCCTGGATATCTTCTGAGATCTTCTTAGATCATGGGATTCTTCTTTTCATGGGTAAATAAAAAATAACTACCTCAAAGTCAGACCTACCTCAAAGTTCTGTACTGAGGACTAAATGATACAATGGACGCAAAGTACTTTCACATACATTAAAGCACTGTATAAATAGTAGTTACTGTTATTAGCCATTGCTATTATTGCTATGGTTTTATAACCTCTCCAAGTAGAACACAGCACCTTGCTGTCAAGGACAATGTTTAGTTTTCCTTTTCTATCCTATACTGTTTAAAGTTCAATAAATATTTGCCAATTGATTGATGATTATATCTATTTCCACTGATTTTGACCCAATAGATTTAAATTAAATATATGTTCAGCTGAAGTTATTTATCCTTCATCAGTCAGATCATTGACCTAAAGTCAGGATGTGAAATTCAACCAATTTCTTATTGAAATTTCCGTAACATCCTGTCTGTTCATTTACTCAAGTCAGCTCCCATATCTGCCTTTCAGATTCCCTGTCTTTATTCAAAACTCAATTCAGGTATCATCTATTCAGGAAAGCCTATCTTGATTCCCTCAATACTCTCCCTTTCTGTATTTGCCTTTCTCTGTGTGTATGTATATGCCTCTGTTTACCTCTCTGTGTCTCTGTCTTTGTGTCTCTTTGTCTCTAATTCTCTATCTCTCCTTGCCACTGTCTCTCTGTGTCTCTATATCTCTGTCTCTGTCTCCATCTCTGTCTGACTCTCTCTCTCTCTGTTTCTCTTTCTCTGTCTCTGTCTCTGTCTGCCTCCATCTCTGTCTATCTGCCTCTCTGTCTCTCTCCCTCCCTCTCTCCATTATTCCAGAATCAGTTGTTTTCTATGTTTTAGGTAGAAGCACTTTAAAAGTGATTTTTCATTTCTGCATTAATTCCATTAATTAACTGATTGATTTATTGGTTGAATCATATCTCTTTTCCCTGTTGCAAGTGGGGAATTATGTTATTTTCATAAGTATTCCCAGGTCAGGTCAAAGTGCCTTTATATATAATAGGTGTTCAACACACATGTGTTTACCTAGGTTGCTCAGAGGATAGAGTGCTGAGCCTAGAGTCGGGAAAATCTGAATACAAATATTGCCTTAGACCCTTACTAGCTGTGTGATGCTGAGAATTGCTTAACCTCTGTTACCCTTAATCCACTAGAGAAAGAAATGGCAACCATTCTATTATCTTTGCCAAGAAAACCCCCCATGGACAGTATGGTCTGCATGGGCACAAGGAGTCAGACATGACAGAACTGAAAATTTACCTTAAAAATTACCTAAAAAATTCAGATATGCTCAGAAATTGTGCTGTTTATTCTTTTTTGTTTGTTTGTTTGTTTTACTAATAAAATATTGCAAACTTCATTTATAAACACATATTATACAAACTTTATGGAAAGACAGAAAGAGGCAAAACATAATGAAATGTAATATTAATCATAATTTGTAGTCAGAAAATAAGGAGGAAATTAAATTAATACATAGATATGTGATTAATGATATATAAATATATATGTTTCAATATTGTATACATAGACATATATACATGTATATTTATATATACACATATATGCATATGGGTATGGATGGATATGTATTTATATATTTTTATATATGCCATGTGGCACAATACATAGGGTACCTTGCCTGGAGTCAAGAAGATTCTTCCTGAATTCAAATCTGCCTGTAGATACTTACTAGCTTTGTGATGCTGGACATGTCACTTAACCCTGTTTGTCTTGGTTCCTCATCTGTAAAATGAAGTAGAGAAGAAAAATGGTAAATCACTCCCTGCCAAGAAAACCCTAAATGGGGTCATGAAGATTTATACACAGCCAACATTACTGAACAACACAACAAATACACACATTCATGTGGGGAAGTGGGAAGAGAGAGGGAAAGAAAGAGAGGGAGGAAAAGAAACTATGGGGGGATAGGGGGTAACAAAAACAACTGACAGAACTGAAAATATTTAATATCTTTTTGAAAGAAATTTAAATACATCTAAGTCAAAATGGTAAATATCAAATACATTGAAATGAAATTAGATACATAATAAAAATTGCTTTATTGAAAAAAAAATTAAAAGGAAGTTGGATTTTTATTCTTTTAGGACATTGGGTTGAGTATTGGAGGAACCTCAAAGCTTGTCTAGTCCAACTCATAACCTTTCAGACAAAGGTCAGAGAGATGAAGGTAAAGCAATTTGCCTAATATCACAGTATTGGAGTCAGAGTCAGGAGCCAGAGACAGGATTTGAATCCAGGTCATCTGACTTAATATATGATGCTCTTTATCTTGTTCCACTTCACTTCTGACAAGAACCCTCCTTACAGCATGGAAAGATTAAATGTTCATAGAATCAATTGATTGCAATTCAATCCCAGGCCCTATAATTGACAAACTGTGTCACCTTTTATGGGTGACTCCATTTTTTTGTTCTCTCAGTTGTCTCTTCTATAAAAAGGGGATCATGATATTTACCATGGGCTATTTACTTTATACATGTCATTGTGAAGAAAGTGCCTTAAAACCTGAGCAACCTAGAAGGAAGGGGAAATGCTATCTTCCCCCTTTGCAGTGGATTTTAGGGGCACCTGGCTTCTAGTGGGAGGGGAGGGGATAGCAATAACAATAGTCCTAATCCACAATTACTGTCTGTCAAGTCTTCATTACTACTACAGAATAAAAATGAAATGATGATAATCACATGATATTCACTCTTCAGTGAAGAGTTCAGTTCTTCTAAACACCTAGGGAGCCTGACATTTCTTTAATGATCAATTTTGTCCACTCATTCACCACTTCCTTACAATTCTGCTGGATTGAAGCTTACTTTCCATCACCAGCTTGTTGTAAAAGTAAAAACAAAATGGTTATTCAACCAGAAAGAAAATACATAAAGGAGAAATAGACCCCCAAAATCAGCCACCATGGAAATATAATGCACACAACATCAGAGATGATGGTAAATTAAGATTTAGAATTCAATTTAGTAAAATTTACTTCTATTACCTGCAAAGATTATGAAATAGGATATATAAAGGGAGAAAAAAGGGAACAGCCTTAAGCTCATATGGATATTATCATTACTTGGAATTTATTCATTACATTTTTATCATTATATGGATAACTTCCAGTTCTATATATCCAATCCAAGTCTCTTTCCTGAATTTTAGCCCTGTATTACCAGCTGTATGTTCTATAAAATACATAAATAGGCGTGAAAGAAAAATCATAATTTTCCTTCCAAACCCACTCATTTTCTAAACTTCCCTATTTCTATTGAGAAAATTAGCATTCTTCCAGTCAGCCAGGCTGGTAACCGCTCACTTACCCATAACTCATCACTCTCTCTCCTCTTCCCCCATAGTCAACCCATGGTCAAGTTGAGGTGCTACTACCATTATGATATTTTTCTGTCCGTCTATCTTTCCTCAATTGATGTAACCACTGCAACTCCCTTCCAGTTCAAATCTTCATCACCTCTTTCCTGGAATGTTATAATAGTTTCGTCATTCTTCTCTTTCTCTATTTTTTCCCTGAGGCAATTGGGGTTAAGTGACTTGCCCAGGGTCACACAGCTAGGAAGTATCTGAGACCAGATTTGAACTCAGGGACTCCTGACTTCGGGTCTGGTGCTCTATCCACTGGGACACCTTGCTGCCCCACCTCCTTCTTCTCTTAGCCAACCCATCCTCCATGTATTTCCCAATGTGATATTCCTGATCATATCATTCCTCAGCTGAACACCAAAATCTTACAACTAGCTGTAGAGTAAAATATAAACTCTTTTCTTTGGACCTTCAAGCCCTTCCATAATCTGCTTCTAGCCAGCTTTCCCAGATGGGAATAAATGTCCTGTGCCATGTAGTCTACATTATAAGCATATTGGTCTTTTTCTTATATGTCCCATCCTACCTCCCATCTCTGAACCTGTATACAGCTTGTCCCCCATTGTTGGAATATATTCTATATTCACCTTGCCTCTGAGCATTCCTAATTTCTCCAAAGCTCCACTTAAGCATCACCTTTGACCTACGGCCTTTTTCACAGCCACCCCTTCTTCCTTCATTTAAGCACTTTGTATTGGGCCTGCATGCAGGTTGTCTCAAAAGTCCCAGTGTGTTATTAAAGTTCTACCCATTCCCATTAATTTAGACTTAATATTTTAGGACATACCAAGATTTGGGGTAATTTTGTATGTTATAATTGCTTCTCTTTGCGCATGTTGTCTCAGTAATAAGATAAAAGCTCTTTGAGGTAGTCTGTGTTTCAATACAGTCTCTATCTACAGTCAATCCACTGGCACCAAACTTGTGCCAGGTATTGTGTGAATCCCTGGGAGTTACAGGTATTGTGAATGAAACAATCCACAACCTCAAGGGATAGCCTCATACATAGTAGGTGTTTTTTTTTTTTTTAAATTTAAATACAGAATAATTATAATGACTAAGTTTGGCCTAAAAGTAGAGCTTATGTATCTCACTTACCTACTTAACAGAGGTGGTGCACTATGAAAATTATAATCAGAATTAATTTTTTGTTATTGGTTCCAAACTGTTTCATTGTTCAAGTCTTTAAATATTTCTCTGGACAAGGGAGGAAGGAAAGATCTATTTTGACCTCAAGGGCAATGGATTTAAAAACAGAGAGAACATTAATGGTCACAAAATTCAAAGCCTTCATTCAGTAGATAAAAAAAATTGAGTAAGGGAAAAAAGATTAAGGGTCTTGTCCAGAGACACAGATAGTGTATGAAGCACAGTGCAGATACTAGTCTTTCTGACTTCAATTCCAACATTCTACCTATTATGTCACCAGCTAGGGCATATTGCTGGAAAAACAAAAGATATTCAGAAAAGTAACCTGAAAAAATAAATGTTGATTTATTGATTGAGGCTACATAGTACACAATATCTACATAAGAAAATTCAAAACATCTACAAGATAATTTCAAGAGTGAGATGGCATCTAAGTAAGCATAAAAATGTACAGTGGGTTGATTATTCATTCTGTGGTCTCTTTGTTCCCTTGATAAGAAGCAAAGTCTTACTTATTGGAAAAGGATGGGAGTTAGAATCCCATTTCTGCCATTTTTCCCTGTATGGTCTTGAAAAAGTCACTTATCTTTCTGAGTTCAATTTCTTCATCTGTACAGTGAGAAGGGTCAGCTTATATGTCCCTCTATATAACTTTTAATTCAAAGGGCTACAGCCATTCTATTTTTAAAGCTTTGATGTTATGATCCTATTTCCCAAAGATAGTAGAAAATTAGAAAAATGTGAAGGGGGGAATGTAAGGTACTATTGAAAGTCATGTGAAAACATAATTTTAAAAACATATCATTCCAGAATAGATTAAAACTTCAGATCATTTGATTCTGTATGAAAAGCAAGATTTTGGCAGACTTTGTCTTATTGAAGAAAAGAACGATGATTTGTCATTTCATTAGTGCCAAACAAACATTTGTCCTGTCAAAACAGAAAAGAGCTACTTTTCAAATTGAATCATCAAAAACAGATTCATCCATGCTGTGTCATTTGTTCTGGCATGTTTTTACATTTGATAATTAAAGCATGCTTTCATAATGGAATGGCCATTTTAATTATATGTTCCTTTCCTTTTTCATGCAATATTTTTTTTCTGGTGAGGTACCTTGCTAAATAGAACTCAGCCGGGCTGCTCATAGTATCAAAGAATTAATAGCATATTCAATATTCTCTTCAAAAATTTAATGACAAGGGGCAGCTAGGTGGTGTCATGAATAGAGCAACAGTCCTGAAGTCAGGAGGACCTGAGTTCAAATCTGGTCTCAGACATTTATAATTTCCTAGCTGTGTGACCCTGATCAAGTCACTTAACCCCAATTGCCTCAGAAAAAAATTTAATGAAATAATTTTATATATCATAGGAATTACTTAAAGTACAAGGCATAGCTCTGTAAGGATAATCTTTTGACAAAAAGCCTAGAAGGGTTGGCTTACATCAAATAAAAGATGAATTAATGATGATAAATGTAAAATCCACAATTAAGGTTCAAAAATCAATTAATAAGTACAGTATCAAGGAAGACAGCTTTGACAGCAGTCAATATATATGAGAGAGAGAAAATGAGTGAGAAGAGACTTTAGTACTTGAGCTTAACATAAGTTAAAAGTGTGATACTTGGGAGAGAGAGAGAGACAGAGACAGTGACAGAGACAGAGAGATAATCAGAGAGACAGAAACAGAGAGAAAAATAGAGACAGAGACAGAATGAGGAATAGGAACTGAAGGAAGGGGGAGAGAGAGAGGTGGAGAGGGAGAGAGAGGAAAAGGGAAAACGAGAAGATGGAGAGAGAGAAAGAGAGGGAGGGAAAGAAAGAGGGAGATATTCTGTGGACTACATCTACAACTGAGATCATAGGCTATAGAAAATTTGAGTCTCTAGTCAAATGTAGATTTCATCCTGGAATTGCTTATTCATTTAGTAAATGAAAGTCAGAGGCGAGTTTATTAGAGAGTTGATATACTCAAGAAGATCTGGGTTGCTCTCTATCCTTCACTCTAATTACCTCTTTGGCTTCCCTTAAATCCCAAGTAAAATCCCACCTTCTCCAGGAAGTATTCCCTGATCCCTCTCTTAATTATAGTGTCTTCCCTCTATAAATTATTTCATATTTATCTTGTATATATTTGCTTTGTCTAAATCTGTTTGCATTAGATTCTCCCATTAGATTGTAAGCTTCTTGAGAAGAGGGATTAAATCTTTCCCTTTTTTGTATCCCCACTACTTAGCACAATGCCTGATATATATAAATTCTTAATAAATGTTCACTGATTAATTGATTAAATCTCTTCTCTCGCACATACTTCAAGGCTAATCATGATCATCATAGAGCGACAACTATGTGGTAGAATGGTTAGAACAGTGGATCTGGAATCAGAAAGACTTCTATTCAAAGCAAATATCAGATAGTAACTAGCCCTGTAACTCTGGACAAATACATTATCTCTGCTTCATTTTTCTCACTTATAAAATGGGGGTAATAACGGCACTTATTTTCCAGGTTTGTTATGACTACCAAATAAGACAATACTTGTAAAGTGCTTAGAACAATACCTGGCACAGAGTCAGAATTTATAAATAATTGTTTCCTCTTGTTATTCTGTCCTTTTCTAAGCAAATATTTAAGACTATAAATTTCATACAAAGTAATAATCTGTATAAGTAAAAGGGGATTTCCCCACCAAGGCATTCTTTATGCCAGTGCAATCACAGATTTAGACCCTACCTCAAAAGGAATAGGAATAGCATTGAATTCAGAACCTGGATTGGAGCCAGAAAGACATATTCAAGTCTTAACTCTCACATCTGCTGACTCTGTTACCCTGATCAAGTCATTTATCCTCTCAGGATATTAGGCAATTTTTAAGACAATAAGTAACATAGAAGAGACCAGCACCTATTTGTAATTTCCTTCTAATAGCAAGAAAATCACAGGCCCAATTTGCACTCCTATATCACAGTCATGTGGTATGGTGGGAAGATCAGTCTCTATGGCACCAGAGAATCAAGATTCAAACATTGCTAAGTAACTCTTAGAAACTCATTTGACCATACTTGACCTTAGCTTCTTGATTTTCAAAATGAAAGTTTTCTTTTTTTTTTTCAGAATGATTTCTAAGGTCACTTCAAGCTTAAAACCATCTCCCTAAATAGCTTTCCTCCCTGTCTCATTTTGTTACCTATTCTTGTCTTCAAACAGATTATTCCTTTTACAGAAAAAAAAATAAAATTTTTGAAAAACTTATATGATGTTTTGAGGCTAATTTTTCTAATCCTTTTCCTTCTCCTGTTTGAAATAAAATAATCAATTAAATCATTCAGAAACATTATCACTATGACAGTATTCCTAAATGAGTAGTGTCCCTCCAGAACTGATACCTTAGATGCAAAAAACATAGATAATAATGTTGCCATAGTGATAAAGATCAAAGGAAAAGAAAACTGACATTTTTCTCAGAGATTCTCATTGATCCACCTAGCTTATAAATTTATTTTTGGTGAGGCAAAGAATTATCTAAATGTAAGATTTCTCCTTATCAGCATCATTGAAATATAAGAACCTACTTTAAACTTGCCAAAAAGTAACATTTAAACTATTTATTTCAATGAAGAGTGAATTCACTGATAGTGTTGTTGTGCCACACTTCCCATGGCTCAGTTTCCCTCAGTTGCTCTGTTTCAGTTCCCTTGATTGTTCTGCCCAAAAATAGCACCCTCCTTCCTTCTGACCATGAGAAATAATTGGATGCACATTTCAAAGGAATCATAAAACCTTCAGATGGTCTGCCTCAACATACCCCTTATTTTTTGGCTCCAGACTTACTGTCTTCCAGTTCCTGTCTCAAGCTTCCTTTACTCCCTACCTGTCAGAATTGAATTGATAGCCCTCCTGGAATTCAAGTCTCCTCCCCCCTCCCCAGTGCTCAAATCCCTCCTTTTGCCCGTTGAGTTCTTTGATCCCAGAATTCTTTAAAAATGTTATGACCACACTTACTATTTTCTGGACCTGCTTGAGATCCAGTCAGCTGGCATGTCTGTCAGTCTAAACTCACAGTGGACTATGTGCTGTGAGACAAGAGTCCCAGCAGTCCCGATCCATAGCTATGGATTCTGAACTTTCAATTAACATCAATAAAGTATTAACTAATCTTCGATATGTGGTACTACCTCAGTTTCTCCCTGAGCGTTATAGTGTGGATAAATTAGAAATATAAAAACCAAGACATAATGGTTAGAAAACCAACTGTGGGTTGAGGAGGACCCAGGCTCAAGTTGGGTCTCTAACACAACCTGATACCTTGGATATGTTAGCTGATCCCATAATTCCTTGTAAACATTCTGAAAACAGAATATCTCTTCCACTTAATCCTTAGGGGTGTGGTGCCCCTGAAATCTAGAAAATCTACATAAGAAAATTTGGTCATCCCTTCCTACCAGGGAAAAGTCTGAATTATGCTGGTATTAAAAGATAAAACATATTGGTATTAAATGGCATTATCCACATATTTTATGCATTTCTATGTTTCTAAATTTTTCTTTGTCATCTCCTGGCCTTCATTGCATTGTCTGCAACTTCAGCAAAACTCTCCTGAAATTCCTATTTAATTTCTTATGCCCATACACAATATATTGAAACTCTGATGGGGAAAGTTAAGATGTAGAAGGGGTAACTGTAAACTGCTACTGAGCAGCAGTCAGTTTTCTTTTGTATAAGGAGTTTCCTTAATGGTAGTTCCCCAGGCCAATGAAATAATGGGGAAAAATAAAGGCAATGGAGATCCTTCAGATAAAGAGGAAATTAATCATTGCATTTGAAAGTGTTTGTTTCAAGTCAAAATCAAAAGACCCTGAGCTCCCTGAAATATTATCAATGTTCTCACGACTACACATATATGTTTATGTTATTATTTTGTATATTTTATGTATATATACAAATAGTTAAATGAGGTCATTCATTATGCTATCAAAATGTATATGTTTATATATACATATACATATAGATGTGTATCTATATATGTAATGTATGTATATGTATATTCATAAGTACAAGTAAAATACCCAGCACAGAGAGCAGTGGGCAGTAGGCGAAACAATAGATAGAGCTCTGGACCTGGAATCAGAAAGACTCATCTTTGTGAATTCAAATCTAGCTCAGATACTTACTATTTGTGTGACTTTTTACAAATCACTTTACCCTGTTTGCCTCAGTTTGCCTTATGTGTAAAATAAGTTGGGGAAAGAAATGTCAAACCACTCTAGTATCTAAACCATAAATTAGGGTCACAAAAAGTTGAACATGACTGAAAAAATGACTAAACAAAAAGCAGGAGGTATCTTCTTCATAAAATGTAAGTTAAAAAAGCTCATAGAGATCATCTCAGCAAAATTTCTCATTTTATACATTAGGAAACTGGGCATCAGAGCAGAAAAAAAGATTGTCCCACAATGCTATTTATTAGCAGAACCAGGGCTCCAAGAATTCTGACATCCAAACCATTGTTCATTCTATTACATGGTTCTGAAACTAACATTAAAATCTTTTTTAAGAATAGTTTCTAAGAAAAGGACAAATCAATGAACTTTTTATTCAATCTTGAAAAGATTTTTTTTTAAATAAAAACTTACTCTTGGGCCCTCAATAAGCCTATTTGAACTCAACTGCAACTTTAGGTGAAATCTTTTATCTCTCTGGACCTCAGAGTTTGCTCCTCTATAAAGGATTTCTAATAGATGTTTTGTAAGATGTCTTTCAACTTGTGGACCTCTGATCATAAGCCATCAAAATCACAAACTAACTTCATAAAATAGATTTAGTCAGTCCCTAAGGGAATAATCATTCCCATAATGTAAGATCTTAGGTAGCAGGTAACCCAAAATGATTTATGAGGCTTCCAAATTCTTTCATTTCAAATCAGAGAGTTATCTTTATTATAAGAGAATCTGGTAAAATTTATTAGAATGTGTGTGTGTGTGTGTGTGTGTGTGTGGCAATAATCATCTTTTCTATACTGAGCTATCTCTCAAGCCCAATAGTAAATGGGCTTTGCTGAAATTTAAAACCACATTGGGAAATGCAAAAGGACTGTCTCCCTGGTAGTCAGGGGAGACTGAGACTAAGTGTGCTAGATCAGTTACTTAAATTTATGAGTTCTGAACTATAGGAGAGCTAAAGCCAATCAATCAAGAGTCTGCACTAAGTGTGGAACCAATAAGAAGATGACACCAGCCTAAATAGAGATTAATCCATCTAAACTGGAAAAAAATAGAATAGATCAAAAATTCTAACCTCATTGGGTTTGAGCAAGGAAGTTAGGAGTCTACATGGACAGAGAGCAAAGTATAAGTCATTTATGTTGGAATGGTCTAAAAATGAAGAGTTAAGAAAGAGGGAGACATTGGTAAAGGGGAAAGGGGGAAAGAAGAATAGGGGATATTACCTCCAAAAAAGTTATACACAAGGAAAGTGGAGAGGAGAAATAGGAGGAGACTGGTGGACAGAGTTTGAATTTCACTCTCATTGCAATTAGTTAAAAGAGAGAAGAAAATATATGCATTCTCAGTTGGGTATAGAAATCTACCTAAGCAAACAGGAATGAAGGGGAAGAGGGGGTTAATACATAAAAGGGATAATAAAGGAGGCAATGGTCAGAAACAAAGTCGACTTTTCAGGAGGGAAAAGCTGAAAAAACAAATGCTTAAAAAGTATTAAGTGAAATACCCATTAGCAATCATAACTATAAATGGGAATAAGGTTTACTTCCCATAAATTAGAAGTAGATATCAAAATGGATTAGAAACTAGAATCTAACAGTATGTTGTTTATAAGAAACATGTTTTAAACAGAAATGCACTCACAGAGATAGAATAAGGGGCTGGAAAAATAAATTCTTCAGCTAAGGTTTTTTCCTTAAGGTAGAAATTATGATCTCAGGAAAATTTAGAAAATTTTAGAAAAATAAGCTATGATAGACCTCTGAAGAAAATTGAACGGAATTTGAAAGGAACAAACCTTCTCAGCTGTACATAGCAATATTACAAAAATTATCATAGATTGAGAAAAATTTCACAAATACAGAAAAACAGAAATATTGAATGTGCCCTTTTTGAACTACAATGTAATAAAAATCACATTCAATATAAAGCCTTGAAAGCATAGATTAAAATTTAATTGGAAATTTAAATTCTATTCCTAAAAATGAGTAGATCAAAGAACAAATAACAAAAACAATTTCATTATAAATATAATTTCAAAAATGTACTAAAATTTGGGGCTTGCAGCTAAAGAAGTTGTTAGGGAAATTTTTTTTATCTCTGAATAGAGAGAGAGAGAGAGACAGAGAGAGAGAGAGAGACAGAGACAGAGAGACAGAGACAGAGAGAAAGGGAAAAAATCACATTAAAAATTCCCAATTAGGCAAAATAGAAATTCTAAAATTCATAGAAGGGAATAATCAGACTTAAAATTGAAAGTTTAAAAACTGAATTACTAATTAAAATTAGAACTTGTTTTATTAAAACAATTAAAAATAGATAAACCATTAGTTAATTTTATTTTAAAGGAAAATAAAGTTACCAGTATGAAAAATGAAATGGGTGAATTTTACCACTAAGAAGAGGAAATTAAAACAAATATAAGGAGCTATGTTTCCATTTATATACCAATAAATCTGACAATCTAAATGAAATATATGAATATTTATATAAATAAAAATCTCAGATTAACATAAATGGAAATAGAATGTTTAAATAAACTTATCTCAGAAAAAAAATTTGAAGAAATCCTAAATGAGTTTCCTAAGAAAAATTTCCAATACCAGATGGATTTACAAGGGAATTCTACCACCCATTTAAAGAACAATTAATTTCAATGATACATAAACTATAAGGGAAAATAAGCAAATAAGGATTCCTACCAAATTTCTGTCATGACACAAATCTTATTTTGATACTAAACCAAGAGGAACAAAAACAGAGAAAGCAAAATATACACTATTTTCTAAATAAATATGGATACAGAAATTTTAAATAGAATACTAGTTAGAAGATTACAGTAATATATTATGAAACTCATACACCATGGGCAAATGGGATTTATATCAGGAATAAAGGTCTGGTTCAATGTTAGAAAAACTATAAGCATAATTGACCACAGCAATGATAAAAAAAAATTAAATCATATGATTATCTCAATAGATACAGAAAAAGCTTTTTGCCAATATAACATCCTTTTTTTATTAAAGAAACACTAGAAGCCATATGAATATATGGATCCTTCCTTAAAATGATAAGTAGTATCTATCTAAAACTAAGAGCAAGCTTTATCAATAATGAGGATAAACTAGAATCCTTCCTAATGAGATTAAGAATGAAGCAAAGATGTTCATTATCACCACTCTTATTGAATATTGTACTAGAAATGCTACCTGTAGCAAAAGCAAGAAAAAAATGAATAAAATAGGCAATGGGGAAACAGAACTATCATTCTTTATAGATGATATTATGGTACATGTAGCACCAACTAAAATCTAGTAGAAACAATTGAAAACTTCATTATCACAACATGATAATCAGGATAAGTGTGCTTAATTCAGTTTTACAATTGAGGAAACTGAGATTTAGAAAGTTTATGTGACTTACCCTGCTAATGATAACAAATGGCAAAGTTGTGATGAGAATCCAATTTGCTTTAAAATTTTCCAGGTTCCATTAACTATGCCAACCTAGCTCCTCCTTGAAACCCATTTTGATCTATCTTTGTCAAGGTATAGTAGAAGAACATGGTTTTAATGCAATCAGTCCCTGCAAAGGATATTTTCATCTCAGCACATCTAGTGTGAAAATTCCATCTGCCAATTGAGATGAGTGACTTTTCTCGAACTTATAGTCTCATTTATTTTTCTGGAACACGGAAAAAAATTTGTTCATGTTCACACAATTGGTAAAAAGTAGCATCAGTGCATAAACACAGGAATTTCCTATTTGAAGGACAACTTTCTATCGACTTTTACATAATATATACTATAAATTAAATTCTGACTTCTAAATGTAATTCCATAAATTTTAAGATTCTTATGATTTGGTATTAATCAGTTCTAGGTTATATTACAATTATGCATAAAGAGTCAGAGGACCAGGATTAAATCTTGCTTTGGCCACATTACTGGTGACCTGGTGACTGGAAGAGACCTTTGCCTTTTTTTCCTGATTTATACAAATGTAGATTTGAGTCTTGCTAATCTTTAGGTTCCTTTGAGTTTGAGATATATTATCTTATAATTGAAGAGTTCCCTGTTATCCACAAATATGTCTGTCCACAAGCATTTTATTATTTGATCAAGACTTAATGGGAAGTTATCAAACTGTGCATACACTTTGACCCAGCAGTGTTTCTATTGGGCTTATATCCCAAAGAGATCTTAAAGGAAGGAAAGGGACCCACATGTGCAAGAATGTTTGTGGCAGCCCTTTTTGTAGTGGCTAGAAACTGGAAACTGAGTGGATGCCCATCAATTGGAGAATGGCTGAATAAATTATGATATATGAATATAATGGAATATTATTGTTCTGTGAGAAACTACCAGCAGGATGATTTCAAAGAGGCCTGGAGAGACTTGCATGAACTGATGCTGAGTGAAACGAGCAGAACCAGGAGATCATTCATTATACACAGCAACAACAATATTACATGATGATCAATTCTGATGGACATGGCTCTCTTCAACAATGAAAAGTTTCAAACCAGTTCCAATTGTTCAGTAAAGAAGGCCATATGCACCCAGAGAGAGGGATATGAAATTTGGACCACAACATATCATTTCCATGATCTCTATCGATGTTTGCTTGCATTGGGCTTCCTTCCTCAGATACTTTTTGTTCGTATAGATAATATTGTTCTTGCAAAGCAAGATAAGTATGGAAATATGTATACATATATTCGACTTGTCAAGTATTTTAATATAATTAACATGTAGTGGACTTCCTGCCATCTAGGGGAGGGGAGGAGACTGGGGGGAAATTTGTAATGGAAAGCTTTGTAAGGATCAATGTTGAAGAACTACCCATACATATGTTATGCAAATAAAAACTTTAAAAAAAAGACTTATTGGGAGACAAAGGCAGGTAACTTTATAGTGCCACTTGCTTTGGGAAAGATCAGTATCCCCTCTGCTTCATCTGTCAACTGTACTAAGATATCAGATATCTTCAATCCTCTGAAATCTTTTAAAAAACAATTACAAATGATTAAGTCAATTTTTTTTATGTATTTCCCTTCTCCGATTATTACCCTGCCTATTAATTTGCACACACTCTATTTCCCTAGTATGTTTTAAACTTCTTTCCTTTGATAGCCAGTTGGCAAGGTTTTCATTATATTTTAATTGCATAGATTTCTCTTCTCTATGCCCCTATCCAAGAAAAAATTTTTTTAAAAAGCATTTCTCTTCGTTTTAATATCACCATTATCTTTATGCCAATCTTCATTTAATGCTGAAGTTGTTTTAACCCTACAGAGTTGAAAAAATAAAATGTCAGTATTTTTAATCTGCTTTCTTAACTGTTTCTGCTTCATTCTGTTATCTTTCGATTTAGCAAAGAGCCTCAACTGATAGCCTGAATTCTCATGGGTCAGGCACTATACTGGGCACTAGAGAAACAGAGAAAAGACTGAAAATAACCCTATTTTCAAAGTTTTACATTATATCAAGAGATAGAATATGTATATATATAAACATATGCAAAAATCTAAATACTGTGTCAGGATACATGAGTGTGTATGCGAGTGTGCACATGTATACATTTGTGCTTTATGTATGTGATTGATTAATCATCTAGCATTTATGAAGTGCCTTCTATGGAATAGGTTTTGGAGCTACTGCTGGGATACAATGACAGAAAGGAAATACTACTTACACTTAAAGAGCTTACAGTCTCCTGGAAAGATTCAATGGGGACACAAATAAATATAATGCATAAATACAATAACAACAGTCATTGAAGGAGAGACCCTAAATGTATATTCTGGGTTGTTTTGTTTTTACTTTTAAACTTCTTCCTTTCTATACATACAGAAAATGTAGCAATTGGCTATAGAAGTCCTGGTCAGTCGGTTATTTATTGAATTTTTAAATTTATTAAATTTATTTTTCCACCATCCTCAGGGAGACAGGAGAACATGTTAAAAAGATGCACCACAGGGGATCTTAATATCGTAAGACAGACTCCAAAGTTATTCTTTTTTTTTTTTTTACTTAGTTGTAAAGCTCTTCACTTAATAGCCATAGCAAGGGGAATTCACCTTTAAATATATCTCTGCTAATGTGTAGTCCTCTGAAAAAGGAAGAAGATGGGAGAAAGGACAGAGAAACACAATGATTTAAATAAAAACGTTTTAGGAAGAAAAGACATCTGTTTTACAGTACACTTTAATTTCTGAATTATTCTTTTGATTTTATTTCTAATTTATTATTCCTACTCACTTAATTGGGACCCTTCACCAAAAATCACTATAGCTAAAAATAAAGAGGTGAAAATCCATCCAAATAGTATCCTCTTAGAAATGTGGTTCTCATTCAATCAACAAATATTTGTTGAATATAAACAACATTCCCTGGAGATTTTTCTTTAATTCCTAATTTTTGAGTTAATTTTCAGGAATTTTCAGGAGAGGGAAGTGTCTTTGGAACAAATTAGAGAAATCTAGACATAAAATAAAAAGAGCTGGGTTCAAATACCACTTCTGTCATTTATGATACATCTGAGTAATATAAATATATTCACCTTTTTGAATTTGACTTTTCTTATCTGTAAAAGGTTGAGACTGTCCTTGGAATTTCCTTCTAGATCCATACTTGTAAAGATCAATCTCTAATATTTCTTCACTTAGAAAATTGCCTTGAACAATGAAAAGTTGAGGGGCTTGCCCCAAGTCATACAGTCAAAATATATTAGAAACAGAATCAATACCTCTGAATAACTTTCCACATTTCCTAACTGTATCCAAGCAATTAGGGAAGCTTCTTCTCACCTTATTCACAAGTGAGGATGATAATATGCGGTCTCTGCATACATTTTAGAATGTTAGCAGGAAATAAAAATACAACATACAAGGTAAAATACAAAGTAAAAGAGCAATATTCCATCAGAGAAGGATAGACTAAGGAAATAAGAGGAGGAACACATTACAGAAAGGTAGCAGGAACAAGGAGAGCTTCATAAAGGACAGGAAAATTTAACTGTTTTAGTAGAAACAAATAGGACTCTTTTAAAAGCTGGGACTAGAGGTGATAGGGGCCTGAACTCATGATGTGAGACAGAAGAAGAAAAATGAATGTGAGAGATGTAGTAGAGATTAAATATACTCAGGTAATTGATGTTTTCCTGTCTGATTGAGATCAGGAGATCTACCTATCAGCTCAACCTACTATCGGCCTAATCCTACATAAATCAACCTAAAATATCCTACTTTGTGATCCTGACAATTCACTTCAACTTCTTGATTCTTGGTTTCCTTATCTACAAAATGTACATAATGAAATTTATTCTGTGGAGCTTGCAGACGAAAGCACTTTTAAAAAAAAAAGTGAAAATGCTATGCTTTGGTTCACATTCAGTCTCCATAGTTGTCTCAGGATATGGATGGCATTTTCCATCCCAAGTTTATTGAAATTGTCTTGAATAAACATATAGCTAAGAAGAGCCAAGTCCATCACAGATGTTCTTCACACAATTTTGTTGTTGTGTGCAATGTTCTCTTGATTCTGTTCACTTCACTTAGCATCAATTCAGTAAGCACTTTTTAAGCCTTTCTAAAGGTCAATGGTTATATAACTGACACTGGAATTTGAGTATGTATCCCAAGGGGCTACTTTTAAATCATGCAATTACCTCATGATAATATGGTATCATAACATTTACAAAGCACTTTTCTCTCAAAATATCTCTAAGATAATACCTTTGTCACACTCTATAGCCTCATTATTGGGGTCTTCTGCTTCTCATAAATGTCTATCTTTGCACTCATTGTCCCCAATTCTTGTGCCATGCCCTCATTTCTTTTTTTTTGTCTTTTTTTTTGTTTTAGATTCCCTAATTTCCTTCAAAACTCATTTCAAGTGCCACACATTACACTTGAGACCCTTTCTTTTCTCAACATACCCTTCACTCCTCACTCCAGTTACTATTGTAAATATCAAATCATATTGTATATACATTCACTAATTTGGTCATTTCTGTATAGATCTTCTTTCATCCAATAGAATATAAGCTTATTGAAGGCTATGACTGCCTTTTGTGTTTCTTCCAGAACCTAGCATGTTGCCTGGCACAAAGTAGTTACTTCAAAAGTGCTTATAGATTGATGGGAACTTTTACTATTTCCAATTAATGATTGAGAAAACTGAGACATAACTTGCAAGCTCATCTAGCTAAGAAGTGATAGAGTCAGGGATACAATCCAGGTCTCCTGTCTCTGTCTCTTCCTGTTTCTCCTATACCACAACTGCTTCTTAATAAGTACATTTAAGTATATTAATTTAGATGAAATTTTTAAAAATGTCCCAAGAGTATACAATAGAGCTGATCCTTAAACTAGGAATTTAAATTCATGTCCCATGCAAGGACATTTTGTGCTTTTCTTGAAACTTGTGTGGTAGTTTTCCTTTGAGACTTTTGTCACTCTGTATTAGGACAAATAGCTCACAGCAGGGAGTCTGCCCAATACAAACAACATTAAGAGTTTTCTTTATTCTTTATCAAGCAAGATGTGATGAGCCAGTCTCTACCTAGAAATGTAATCGTTTATGCAATTGTCAGCTAAATGTGATCTTGGGCTGGGTACGAAGCAATGGACTTGAGCCAGGATACCTAATGTTAAGATATCTACAATTCAAGTCTCAGGATTTCAATCCCTGACTTCCAGTGACATAGCAAAATTACTATTGATTGGCTATTAGGGAAAGATAAGGCTTCAGAGAGGAAGAAACTGGCATTGACTACATCACTGTAGCCTTTTCCTAGATGTGTAAAGGAATATAAGAGCACAAATCCAGAACTAGAAGGTATCTTAAGAATCACTGAGTCCAATCTGCTCCTTTTCCAGATGAATAAATCGAGGCCATATAAAGGTAAATGATTTGTCTGAGGTGATTGAGATATTAAATATCTGAAACAGAATTTTAACTTTAGTGTGCCTTTCTCCAAAACAAGTAAAGTATCTTCTGCCTTGGAGATCAGCACAGTTCAGGGATGCCTACAAAGAATCCAGGAGATTATGGGATTCTTAGAGTTAAAACAGAATTTAGGAATCCTCTTCTTTTTACAGAGGAGGGAAGTAAGGTCTTGATAAACTATCATGACTCATCTAAGAACATATGGACACAAGCACAATTCATTAGACACTGGTTTCTAAAGGAAGCATATTTCAACAGGAATAAATAATAGCAATTACAATTTTGGTGTAGGGGATAGAGAGTTAACTTCAGAGTTAGGAATATTAGGAATACCTGAACTCAGGTCGTACCTCTAGTAAATATTTTCTATATGGCCCTAGACAAGTCAACTAACTTGTCAATATTTCAGGCCACACTGGGATTTCATAGTAAAGGAAGCTCATCATTTCCCTCCATAAAGTTCCCAGTCTGTTCTAAGAAATCATCTTCATCCATCATTCTTGCTGCTATCAAAAATGTCTGGATTTCTTTTTTCAGTGATTCCATAAAAGATGTATTTACATCCCAATACTTTATTCAATTATTAAAAAGTCACTTTATCTGTCTGCACAATAACCAATAAAATATTTAATAAAGAAGAATAAAAGCAGGATAACAACTTGTCCTAACACCATTTCTATTTTGCCTTCACTGAAAAGATGAAAGACATCCTCCTCCTCTTCATCATCATCATCCCTGCTTTTTATATGTCACTCTATTTTGCAAAGGACTTTAAATGTATTACCCTGCTTAAGTAAAACATAATTGCACACAGCAAAAAGTGGCCAGGCACAAAACCCAGCATTCACCCACAAACCTCACTCTGGTCAACTCCCATTCTGTTCTCAGTCATCAAACTCTGCATCCTGTGAAATATCAAAGTTTGTCATGGCTAAATTCCAGAACTATCATACCAAGGAAAAGATATTACAAGAAGCCAGAAAGAAACAATTTAAATATCGGGGAGCCACAATTAGGATCACACAGGACCTAGCAGCTTCTACTTTGAAGGATCGAAGGGCCTGGAATCAAATATTCCAAAGGGCAAAGGAACTTGGATTACAGCCAAGAATAAGTTACCCAGCTAGAATGAGCATTATCTTCCAGGGAAGAAGATGGTCATTCAATGATATAGGAGAATTTCACCTATTTCTACTGAAAAGACCAGAAATGAACAAAAAATTTGATCTACAAACACAGAACA
>JAJPUD010008797.1:60090-83330 GCA_023553655.1 Myrmecobius fasciatus
AAGGGAATTAATGAAAAAAAATGCAAATGAGGGTGGCCTAGCTGCACCAGATCTAAAACTATATTATAAAGCAGTGGTCACCAAAACCATTTGGTACTGGATAAGAAATAGAGTAGTGGATCAGTGGAATAGGTTAGATTCACAGAACAAAATACTCAATGACAATTGTAATCTAGTGTTTGATAAACCCAAAGACCCCAGTTTTGGGGATAAAAACTCACTATTTGACAAAAACTGCTGGGATAATTGGAAACTAGTATGGAAGAAATTAGGCATTGACCCACACCTAACACCATATACCAAGATAAGGTCAAAATGGATTCATGATCTAGGCATAAAGAATGATATTATAAACAAATTAGAACAATGTAGGATGGTTTACCTCTCAGACCTGTGGAGGGGGAAGGAATTTGTGACCAAAGAAGAACTAGAGGTCATCATTAATCACAAAATAGATAAGTTTGACTATATCAAGTTAAAAAGTTTTTGTACAAACAAAATGAATGCAGACAAGATTAGAAGGGTAGCAGTAAACTGAGAAAATATTTTTACATCCAAAGGTTCTGATAAAGGCCTCATTTCTAAAATATATCGAAAATTGACTCAAATATATCAGAATTCAAGCCATTCTCCAAAGGACAAATGGTCAAAAGATATGAACAGACAATTTTCAGAGGAAGAAATTGAAACTATTTCCGGTCACATGAAAAGGTGCTCCAAGTCACTACTGATCAGAGAAATGCAAATTAAGACAACTCTGAGATACCACTACACACCTGTCAGATTGGCTAAAATGACAGGAAATGATAATCATAACTGTTGGAGGGGATGTGGGAAAACTGGGACACTGATACATTGTTGGTGGAACTGTGAACGGATCCAACCATTCTGGAGAGCAATTTGGCGCTACGCTCAAAAAGTTATCAAACTGTGCATACCCTTTGACCCAGCAGTGTTTCTACTGGGCCTATATCCCAAAGAGATCTTAGAGGAGGGTAAGGGACCCACATGTGCAAAAATGTTTGTGGCAGCCCTTTTTGTAGTGGCAAGAAACTGGAAATTGAAAGGATGCCCATCAATTTGAGAATGGCTGAATAAATTATGGTATATGAATGTTATGGAATATTATTGTTCTGTAAGAAACGACCAACAGGAGTATTTCAGAGAGGCCTGGAGAGACTTGCATGAATTGATGCTGAGTGAAATCAGCAGAACCAGGAGAACATTATACACAGCAACAAGACTATATGATGATCAATTTTGATGGACATGGTTCTCTTCAACAATGATGTCATTCAAACCAGTTCTTCAGCGATGAAGATAGTCATATACATCCAGAGAGAGGCCTGTGGGAACTGAGTGTGAACCACAACACAGCATTTTTAAGGCTTTCTGTGAATATTTCCATGCATTTTGTTTTCCTTCTTAGGTTGTTTTTTCTTCTTCTCTTTCTAGATTTGATGTTTCTTGTGCAGTAAGATAACTGTATAGATATGTATACATGTATTGTATTTGTCATATAATTTATCCTATTTAGCATGTATTAGATTACCTGTCATCTAAGGATGGGGGTTGGGGAGGAGGAGGGGAGAAGCTTGGGAAAAAAAGTTTTTGCAAAGGTCAATGTTGAAAGGTCACTCATGTTTTGTAAATAAAAAGCTTTATATATTAAATTTTAAAAAGTAAAAAAAAAAAAAGAAATATCAAAGTTTGCTTCTCAAGTCAATTCCAAGTTTGTTCTCATTCTACAAAATGCATGGGAACCAAGAAGAACTGAAACCATTAGTGGTGTCCATGCCAATTAAGAGCCACATAGCATGGTGCCCACTTTTATTTTCTTCTGCCTCCACATCTTCCTATTCTATTTCCCTGTCACTGATCCACCAACAAGGATCCAGAGGAAAATAGTGTAAAATAGAATAACTTATTTAAGAGAGATTCTGCTGCTGAACAGCAAGCAACCAGGTGTGAAATTGGGGACTGAATCAGGTTTTCCTCTCTGTTTTTCATCTTTTCTTTTTCACTGGCATTTTTTTCCTCCTGGAAACTGTGGGCTTATTTTTTTTTTATGTTGGAACAATATATTTTAAATTAATTCAATTCAATTAAATAAGCATTTGTTGAGAATTCACTACATAACAAGCAATAGGAACTGTGCTCAGCACAAAGAATGCAAAACCAAAAATAAAACAGTCCCTGTCTATAAAGGCTTTATATTCTAAGTGTGTGTGTATGTGTGTGTGTGTGTCTGTATTGGGGGGGACAATGGGGCGGGGCAACCTGGGCACAAATACAAGGCTATCAGTGCTATCCAGTAGAGCCGCATTTTATTTCCTCCCTCCAGCAGTAGTAGAGATGATTTGGCATTAACCAACCTCTGCTATGTTTCAATACCTTTCTAAATCTTTTAAAGCAGGTTTGCTAGAAATCTAAGGAGGGAAATGTAGTATAAGCCCTCTGTTTGAAGTACTAGACTTGGAAACAGGAAGACCTGAGTTCAAATCCACTAGATGTTTACTGGTTAAATGACCTTAGAAAAGTCATTGAACTTTCAGCCTCAGTTTTCTCATTTGCAAAATGGGAACCAAAATAGAGATTATCCTGTAAACTTGCTATAATAGCTCAAATAGTCTAAGTACATAACAAACTTTAAAGTGTTCCACAATTATCATTATTGGTGCTACACAAATTAGTGCTCTACAAACTCTGGGAAGAAAATACTAATGTAAGAAAAGGAACTTAGTCACTGCCGCTTGGTAGAATTTAAATTATTTATGGCATAGAATATATTTAATCTATATTTTCCCCACATTCCCCAATCTTAACACAATTCTTACAGTACATACTTACTCTATCATTTATAGGATATGGTTGGTTTCCTTTCAAATTACCCCAAACAAGCAATTTAAGTCAAATAGGAAAGAGACTGAGATCTAAGAGATTTATAATTATGACATGGCAGAGGAAAGTTTCTACTCTGATCATTCAAGAATTACATGTATTCTAACATACAGGATGTCTGTATGAATATCTAGCCTTACCCTGCTTATACAGAACAAGTTCCTGTAATCTGCCCTTCAGAGAAAAAAAAAGCTACTGGGAACTATATGGCCACATTCTTTCCCCTCATTGTAGAGTTTTTGTGAGAATTCAATGAAAGTAGCTGAAAACAAGGAGAAAGAAAATACAGATGTACATGCTTACAAATTGAATTGAACTATAATAAAATAATAAAATCACTTATGATAGAAAGGAAAATGATGAACTTTTGAATCAAGAAGAATGGGATTCAAATCCTGTTTCTCCTATATGTTATCCACTGTTGCATAAGTGATAGAGTCTACATATGTATGCATGTGTTGCTAAGTCATATAAGCAAAAAACAACCTCAGATTCTTAATTTCTTCATATAAAAAGATGGACCACCTACTTCACAGCTTTAAAAGGAACCACTTCTCAGCTCTTAAGCCACTATGGAAATAGGTTATTCATAATATCAAATAAATTAATCATACACCTTCCTCTCATAACTTTTACTAATATTTCCCATGTGACCTGACTATAGCAATCAAATATGCATCACAAATAAAAAGGATTTCAGGAAAATTCAACTTATCATTTTGCATTCATTATACTCCTTTCCTAGGTAGGAGTCTGCCATCTTCTATTTCAAACTGTGAACACAAAAATTGATGGTACCTCAGTTGCTAAAAATTTTCAGTTCCATTAATTTTTATAAACTGAGAAATGTAGAAATGTATAAATATCTCCTTATGATATTTTTAACAGCAAGAAAAATTTCCCTTCAATCAATGTTTGCTATGCTATGTAGGATGAAACCAGAGGACATTTAAGTCTAAAAAATGTGAAGGGAATAGAACTTTCAAAAATGTGCAAAAGAAGGTATAGCTCCCTCTTACTGTTTTACTTTTGAATAATCAGGCAGGTTTGTGATTATCAATACTAACAATAGTGCAGCCAAAAAGAAAAGCACATATAGAAATGCATCCTTCTTGTTGCTATTAGTGACAATTCTACGTAAGTTAATTTACTTATTTAATGCCATACCAATCAAATCAGCAAAAATGACTTTTAGGGCTAGGAAAAAACAACAAAATTCATTTGGAAGAACGAAATCTCAAGAATATCAAAGGCATTAATGACAAAATGCAAAGAAATAAGGTGGCCTAGCATTACCAGATCTCAAACTATATTAAAAAGTAGTAATCATCAAAAGTTTCTGGTATTGGCTCAGAAATAGAGAGGTGAATTGGAGAAATAGATTAAGTACAAAAGACACAGTAATAACTAGAATATGGTAACCTAGTGGTTGATAAACTCAAACTCCCCAGCCTTCGGGATAAGAACTCACTATTCGACAAAACTGATTGGAAAACTGGAAAACAATAGGACACAAAGTATGCATCCTAATATATGATAGTCTGACCAGTATCTCACAACATACACATAGAAAAGGTTAAAATAAGGACATGATTTAGACATAAAGGTTGATATCATCAGCAAATTAGAAGATCAAGGAATAGTCTGCTTGTCAGATCTATGGAGATGATAAAAATTCATGACCAAACAAGAGATGGAGATCATTACAAAATGTTAAATAGATAGTTTTGATTTTATTAAATTTAAAAAGCTTTTTAACAAGCAAACCCAATGTAAGCAGCATTAGAAGGAAAGTGGAAAGAAAGGAAACAATCTTTAAAGTAAGAGATAAAGAACTCATTTCTTCCACAGAGAGAGAAATGAGTCAAATTCATAAGAATACAAGCCATTCCCCAATTGCTAAAGAGGTCAAATATGAGGAGGCAATTTTCAAATGAGGAAATCAAATTATCTATATGCTTTTGAAGAAGTTTTCTAAATAACCCTAAAACAACTTTGAGGTACCACCTCACACCTATCAGAATGTGACAAAGAAATAAGGAAAATGATGACTATTTGAGAGGATGTGAGAAAACTGGGGCACTAATTAATAACCTGTTGGTAGAATTGTGAACTAATCCAACCATTCTGGAGGGCAATTTGGAACTATGTCCAAAGGACAACCAAACTCTGCATATTCTTTGATCCAGCTAATACCATTACTAAGTGTTATTAATATCACAAAAAAGGAAGAGGATATAAATGTACAAAAATATTTGTAGCAGCCCTTTTTGACTTGGTAGAATTCCGGAAACTAAAATGTTCATCAATTAGAAATGACCAAATAGGTTGTGATATATAAATGTAATGGAATAATATTGTTCAATAAGAAATAATGAAAAAGCAGATTTCAGAAAAACCTGTAAAGACTTACGTGAACTGATATGGAGTGAAGTGAGCTGAACCAGGATAACATTGTGCACAGTATTAAAAAAAATTATGTATGAATGACTGAGCTCTTTTCAACAACATAAAGGACACACAAAGGAAAATGTCCCATACCCAGATAGAGAACTGATGGACTCAGAATTAAAATCCAAGAATTTTTACTTACTTTATTCTTTCTCATTTTTTTTCTTTTTCTCTCCTCATAACTGTGAGTAATATGGAAATAAATTTTTATGTGATAGCATATGTATAAACTATATCAAGTTGCCTACTCTTTTTGGAAGAGGGGAGAAATAGGAAGGGAAAGAGAAAATTTTGGAACTCAAAATTTTACAATAATGAATGCTAAAAATTATCTTGAAATGTAATTGGGAAATAAATAAAATACTGTATGCAAATAGAAAGAAATCAAGGTGGAGTCAAGGTGGCAGAGTAAAGGCAGAAATTTGCCATATCTTCCCCAAACTGTCCTAAATTCCTTTAAATAATGATCCTAAACAAATTTTAGATCATGAGAATATCCGAAGAAACAGAGTAGAACATTGTCCATTGTCGATGTAAAGACAATTTTTCAGAAGAAAAAGTCTGTGACATAGGGATGAGAGTCTATCACACAGTCTAGGATACAAATCTCAAAATTAATGACATCATTAGCAGTTTCTAGACCCTTCATCCCAGAGATACCAAAGACAGCTTGCAAAGCCTGCAGAAAAGGTATTTCAGGAGGGTGAGAGGGCATTGAGAAACCAGCAAACGCAGAGTGGGCATGGACAGTAGTGGCAGTGGGAGCTTCTGAAAGCCTCAGCTCACAAAAAGTCTCTTTAGTATCAGAGAGGAATATCTCTGTTGCTTTAGCACACTTGAATCTTACAGCTACAGTGGGTTAGGAACTCTCCTAACAATTCCAGGGCAGGAAAAAAAAAAAAAGGCATGGGGTCAGAATCCTGAAAGGATTTCTGGAAACAGTTGCACAAAATCCCTAAAGCTTCAGAACAGACTATACTTTAGCAGAGTTAAAAGCCAAGTAATAGTCTAGGAAAATCAGCAGACAATAGGAAAGTTTTCTGACCACATAAAGTTACTACGATGACAAGGAAGAGCAAAACACATACTGAGATGATAAAGACAAAACTCCTGCATTCAAAGCTTCCAAGAAAAATAAGAATTGATCTCAGGATATGGAAGAGCTCAAAAGGGATTTTGAAAATCAAGTAAGAGAAATAGAGGAATAATTGGGAAAAACTTAGAATGATGAAAAAGGAAATGTAGAAAACTAATGAGAAGAATCTTAAAAAAGCAAAATTGTCCAAATGGGAATGAAGCTAAAAAAACTCATTGAGAAAAAAAATCTTCCTTTAAAAATTAGAATTGTGCAAATGGAAACTAATGTTCTTATGAGAAATCAAGAGACAATAAAGCAAAAATTTTGCAAGCAATCAGGAAGAAACAATTCAGGTATAATGGAGCCACAGTCAGAATAATACAAGATTTAGCAGTTTCTACATTAAAGGACCAGAGGGCTTGGGATATGTTACAGAGAGCATTGAAGATAGAATTACAAACAGGAATCAACCACTCAAGCAAAACTGAATATATCCTTAGTGGAAAACAAGAGCATTCATGAAATAGAGAATTTTCAAGAATTTGTGGTGAAAAGACCAGAATTGAATAGAAATTCTGATTTTCAAGTACAGGATTCAGAAGAAGCATAAGGAGGTAATCAAGAAAGGAATATGAGACTATAGGAAGCTAAGAAGGGAAGGAGTGGAAAGGAGATAGAAGTATAAGTTATAGATGTCCTTCTTAAGGAATTTAACCACAAAAGATAAACGAGATATCAAATATTTTTTTTTTTAAATCCAGGGAGCTAGACAATGTTATCCCCATTTTACAAAGGAGTAAATTTCAGTTGAAAGAAATTAAGTGACTTCCCCAGAGTCATATTTGTGTTCAATGTGTAAAGCCAAAAATGTTGTCCATGATCCATGGCCATTAAAGAAGAAATATATTCAGTTTTAGAAATTTTAAAGTAAAAATTAATATTTAAATATGAAATTATTTCAAGACCCATTTTTCTTGCCTAGAAACAAGAAAAAGAAACTATATGTTTCCAGAGGTTTAAAAGAGAGTACAATGGACAAATAACCCCCTTTCCTAGGGAGGTGAATAGATTTTTACCTGTCACTGTTTTCTAAAAAATCTTCTTTTTTAACCTTGGTATTTATTTCAATTTTGTTGTTTCTATGTTTTTTTTTAAACTTTGTCACTTTTCTTATTTATTCAAGATATTTACAAATGTTTGGAGTCATTGTAACACATGGATCAGTAGCATTCCTAAGTCTATCTCATAAACTACTTATCATTGTGGGCTAACATATATTTTCCTCCTTGAAATTGCATTTGTCATTTCCTTTTGAGATGGCTTCTAATCATTTTGGAGGCAAGTGCCACACTGTATCTTATTTCTCCATGATTTTACCATTATGAGTGACATTCTGTATTTCTTAATGCTGTTTTGAAGAAGACAGAATCTCTAATAAACTTTCACAGCTCAGACATTGCACCAACTTTCATTTTTCACAACCTCCTAAGCTACATTCACTTAAGAATTTATCCTCATCTATGCAATTTTTTTTCTTTTTGAAAAAGGAAGTAGGCGATGTTTTATTTTGTAATGCATTAGTCACACTTTGCAAAATTTAAGGAATTGTCTAGTTTTCAGACTCTTACAAGAGAATAAAGAAAAACTTATGATGCTAATGCTATGAAGATTTAAAGGTCACCAAGAGCACAAAGTACTGAAGAGATAACCAATTTATTCAAACTAATATAAAGTTTGGTTAATTCTTTACTGTTTTTCACTCCAAAAAATGGATATCCTATAATTTTCTTCTTAGTGACAAAAACAAGAAAATAACCCCTATTTTTAACAATTAGGATCTGGTAAACATATTGAGGTAATCTAATCAAAGTCATTTATTCCAGAAACAAGGAAACTGAGACCTCAAAGCATTAAGGAACAAATTATTACTAACACAGAAATCAAAATTCATAGCTTGGGTTCTCTGAGTCAAAACCACTGATCATTCTGTTCTTATACAAAGTTAATTACCTGATAGAAAAGAAAAATGTAGAAATGCAATTATCTAGGGACAATAACTAAATGTTATAAACATGTCTATAAGTATGCATGAATTTCCATGTCTACAAACTAGAAAAGAATAAAAAACTCACATTTATTATATATCAGCAAAGGTAATGCAGAAGAAAAAATTATGGTGTGTCCAGAATGAAATATAGATTCTAATCTCTGATTTGTTATTAATGCTGTGACCTTCATCAAGTTCATTAATGTTTCAAATTTTGCATATATAAAATAGAGGGTTTGAGTTATATAATTTATTAAGTCCCTTTTAGTTTAAAAATGCTATAATACTCAATTAACAAAAGAAAATTTTGAATATTAAGTTTCACGAATTTTTCATGTTTTGGAAAGTTTTAAAGCACACTTTAGATTTATATAGGAAATGATTTATTACTACTTTACTCAATATAGCACTCTAACAAATTCCTTTCCTTTTGAACTAATTATTTCTTTGGAGTAATAATAAAATAAAACACATTCAGGGGACTTATAAGATGTGAATTTGAAGGTGACGTGGACACCCAGAGATGCTGCAAACCAATTTGCCATCTTCTACTATAAGGTTCTGTAGTGATGTGGAAAGGAAAAAAAAAGCAAATCTCTAGGAAACATTCAAAGGAGGGAAGGAAATCCACTCTTCAGTGAGGCTTGATTGGATAGTAAGAAGATGCAATTATTTTCTTCCTTCTCTTCTCTCTTTGTACAATATTTTTTTTGATATTTTAGTGAGTGGGGATAGAGCCAAGATGGTAGAGAGTAGACAGGTCTTTATCTCCCTTGTATCCCTCAGATCAACACCAGATCAAACCTCTGAATGGGTTTTGGAGCTACAGAACACAAAAATATTTAAAGTATAAAAATATTCAGCAGAAGATGTTTTGGAAGAACTTCAGAAAAGGTCTGTTTCAATTGGGCAGATAAGCCTAGGCATAGGAGTGCTATGGCTTCTGAGGCAGGGAATCTACTAGGATGCTCGTAGCCAAATTACAGCAGCATTGGCTACTCTGGTTCAGAAGCCAGTGGGTCAGCAGACTAGCTATGAGACCTCCAACACAACTACAAAAGGCAAATAATGAGCTCCTGAGCCCCAGAATAACACAGGATTTGGCTATGTCCACCCAGCATGAGAAAAAAGTCAGCAGCATGTCCCCAGAGCACATGAAAACACTGTAATCTTTAGAGGAAGCTTGGTACAATCTCTCCTTTGCCCTAATAGCAAACCTCAATTTTTAAAGATGAGAAAAAAAGCAAAAAGAGCTCTGTCCGTAGATGGGTTTTATGAAGACAGGGAAGAACAGACCTCAAACCCTGAGGACACCACATGCAAATCATCTCCAGATGAAGCTGAATTGAGTTGGTCTCCATCTCACAAAACTGTCTTGGAAGAATTCAAAAAAGATCTTAGAGTTAAAAGAAAAATGGGGGAAAAAATGAAAACTTTACAGGAGAGGTTAGAAAAGAAAAGAGAAATTATCTAAAGAAAACTCCTTAAATATATTTAGCAAAATGGAAAAAAAAACACATAATTCTTTACAAAATAGATTTGACAAAAAGCATATAATAAATAATCAATTGGAAGAATAAGAAGTGCTTATGGGAAGGCTGACATAATATAACAAAAATGACAATAATACCAAAATTAATCCACTTATTAAATGCCATGCTAATCAGACTCCCAAGAAATTATTTTACAGAACTAGAAAAAATAATAATAAAGTTCATTTGGAAGAGCAAATGATCAAAAATTTCAAGGGAATTAATGGAAAAAATGCAAATCAATTTGGCCTAGCTGTACCAGACCTAAAACTATTATTATAAAGCAGAGATCATCAAAACCATTTAGTATTGGCTAAGAAACAGAGTAGCCGATCAGTGGATTAGGTTAGGTTTACAAGCCACAATAATCAATGGCTATTGTAATCTAGTGTTTGAAAAACCCAAAGACTCCAGCTTCTGAAACAAGAACTCACTATTTGACAAAAATTCCTGGGAAAATTGGAAATTAGTAAGGCAGAAATTAGATATTCACCCACATCTAGCCCCCTATACCAGATTAAGGTTGAATGGGTTCATAGTTTAGACATAAAGAGGGATACTATAAGCAAATTAGAAGAACAAAGAACAGTTTATTATTATTGATCAGAGAAATACAAATTAAGACAACTGAATTACCACTACACACCTCTTAGATTGACTAAGATGCCAGGGAAAGATAATGATGAATATTGAAGGGCATTTGGGAAACCTGGGACTTCAATACATTATTGGTAAAATTCTGAATTGATTCAAACATTCTGGAGAGCAATTTGGAATTATGCCCAAAAGGCTATCAAACTGTTTGTACCCTTTAATCCACCGTGTCTCTATCGGGCCTGTATCCCAAAGAGACCATAAGAAGGGAAAATGTAGAGTCCAACTACTAGGCTTCTCAGCTCAGTCAACATTATTCCATAACATAAAATTTCATTTTGACTCCTAAACCTGAACAACTCAAAAATCTTTGCTTTATAAGTCTCTGATTTTGTAGGTCTCAACATCTCTCTGTCAATCCCTGGTCTTCTTCCTCCTTTCTTGCCATGTTTCTCAAAAATGAATGAAATCTTCTGTGAATAGGTAGACTTCTTGACATTTCAACGCCAGGAATTCCAGTTCAAGCTGGGATTGAGAGGAAGGTATTTGCATAAAAAGTTAATTCCAGTATTCCTTAATTACCTCTTACCTAGATTACAGGAAAAAAATTAATTTTCACTTGGATTACCCATTCTAATATCTGTCATTTACATTCCACATTCCACACAACTGCCAAAATTGTTATTGCTACTGCTCCTGCCTCTCCTCAAAAGGTTTCCATAGCTTCTTATTGCCTAAAGGATAAAACCCAAATTTTTCTAAATTTGACATACAAAACCCTTCATATTGTACCTTATCCCATCTTTCCTGACCAATATTGTGCCAGTCTCCCTTATCAACTCTACTTTCCAGCTAAATTGCCCTATTCTGTTCTCTAAATATTCCATTCCTTCTTCTATCTATTTGACATTCTACGGACTGTTACCCACATTTGCAATACATTTCCTTCTGTACTTTTCAGAATTTCTGGATCCCTTTGATCCTTTAATGGCTAAATTTGAATGCTACCTCCCGTATTTACTTTTTTGCCTTTGCTAACTTAATCCTGTATTTTTCCCCTTTTCATTTATTTCTTTTTTCTTTATATTCCTAGGTGTCTAGAAAATACCAAGAACTTATAAATGCTTATCAAATTAAATTGCATAATCTCTTCAATATATAGCTTTGTTTTCAATGTGGTTGTAAGCCAGGTCATACGTAGAATCTCTAAGTTAAGGAATACCCAGAACAAATAAGATGATAATCAAGGTAAGAAAAAAATCTAACCTCTAGAGCACAGAAATGCTATTTGCTACAAAGAACTTGCAATGTGAGGTTCAGATAAGAGCTAGGGAGTCTGAAAATGTTTTAGGCAACAGTTCCAAAGATAGTGTCCAGCAGACCACATGCAAATGGCTTAAAGGCATTCTAGGACTGACCTGATAAAACACCGCTGTCAAGAGTGGCAAATAAATAGGATAAGATTAAAATGAGTATATATAATTTTAAGGTCAGTGCTGTGTGTGGACTACCTTCATCAGCACTGTGCTCTTAAATAAGGATGCTTAATAATGAGCTGATGATATGCTGTTATAACGCTTGTTATTTATGTTCACAGAAACTCAGGTGAACTCTGGGTATTTTCAAGGTTCTGTAAATGTTTGGAGATGGATAGAATATAAGTTTCTTTTTCCTCTATCCCTTTCCTTTCCACTCTGCTTTGAGAAATAGCAAGACTCTGATTGTCCAGTGGGATTTGGTCAGCAGAGTGATAGAGGAATAGTAAGTAACCTTAATGAAATTTAAAGAAAGAGCTAATACTTCTATTGTTCAAGCTAACTAGAGCCTGAAAAAGGAAAAGCCTATGTAGATATGAGAAATGACCCTTAAGAGCCCACAGTAATAAGCAAAGGGAGAGAGGGGGCACAATCATGAGTAGAGTAGCAAATCTCTTTTTGTATCTGGCCTTCCCTTCTCTATGCCATTGATCTGCAAGAACAACCAAACAAAGGCAAGAAGCTGTCAGGGGCCTTGCCAGGGATACTCCCAATTTTTAGAACTTCTAATAGGCATTAGATACAAAGTGTTGGCCCTACACTCCCAAAGTTCCTTAGTCCCAAATTTCTGATCTTCAACTAAAGACTGGTTCTGCTTCAAGGAATGACTTGGATTGTTAAGTAGAGCTCATTACTGCAGGATTTTGCTCATTTAGAAAAAGAGTAGCTATGGAAACTAAACAAAGCAAACTTTGTCCTCTCTAGAGACATGGGATGTGGAGCAATCTGTGCATTACTAGGAACCACCTGGATTTGAAAAAAGATGGAGTAATGCAAGTCACTTGGTAATTGATATATGCATGTGTGTATATCAAATGTCATAGCAAATATCACCAAGTGATTTTTATATGCAAAAGTACAGATATGTGTATTTATGTATGTATATGTATCAACTTCTTAATATCATTTGTGTGTGCATATACACACATGTGTATACATTTATGTATATATATATGTATGCATGTGTGTGTTGCGTTATAGGTGTATTGCATTATGAACATGCATGTATGTAGTGTGCATGTTGATAAGCATGTGTATGTGATACATATATGTATATTCATGTGTATATAAACACAAAATCTATTGTGTATGTGACAATGCTATATTTACACACGTATATTTATGTGTATACAGATGTGTAAGTGTGCACATGTATATATGAGTACATATGTGTAAATGTATGTATATCACCTAGCTAGTATCACTTGTGTGTGTACATGGGTATTGTGCACATGCACACATTTACATGAATGCATATATTCACAGTATGAGATGAGTGCATGTATGAATACACACAGTTTTCATGGGGATCATACATAAGTATATGTATACATGCACACATGCATACAAAAATATGCATATAGACAAAAGTACTTCTATAACAAATATGCCTCTATCTATAGCATGTATTATATATAACTTTTTACATATAACATAAATAAACATATATTCATATATAACACACATATGTAAATTATATATACAGATTGTTATATGTATAAAAATTATGTGTAACTCGTATTGAGGTTGTTAAAAGACTAATATGCTGTGTGCCCTTATTAACATATCCTTCTTTTCCTGTAAATTGGCAGCATCATTCAGAGATGATCACATCTGCTAAAGTTCAGGAAAATATAACAAATTGAGAATAAAGTGACTGCACTAGATTGATTAAATCCACAATAAAACACAACGTCTAAATAGTGAGTAATTGTGCTTCCAAAGAGGGATAGAGATAAGGTTGCAGTCTGCTCTCTGAGAAACATGGAGGGTTTAGCACATTTTCACAATTTATACTTAATTGTCTGAGGAACATAATTATTGAGCAATCATTTCTTTTAATGTCTTCTAAGTCTGACATTCTGAGAGGAAACCTGGCTAACCCCACCATAGTTATATTCTTATAGTCTGACTATAGTCCTTTCCTCTCTTTCCACAACAGTTTCTATGGCACTGGGATTTCTTTTCTAGTTACACTAACTAGTGGTTTTGATGGTCATAAAGCCATTTGTTACTTTAACTGGAAAAGAAATCTCTATGGAAATGTTAGAACAGGTATCTAAGAGAAAGTAATAGATCATGATAACATAAAAGACAGTAAAAAATAAAGGGGCTTAAGTTGACTATGGCATGAAGAAGTCCTTGGTTTACTTCCATATGGGATACTTGCTAGCTATGTTTTTCTAGAAAAGTAACTATCAGATTTAGTTTCCTCTTTAGAATAACAAAAAAGCCACATTGGTAAAGCATTTCAAGGTCTGTAAAGGATGATAATACTAGTAGCATCTATGTTACAGGTTTGCTATGAGACTCAAATGAGACAAAACACTTTTCAAACCTTATAGCGCTTCAATGATATCAGCTGTGATAATTGTTAATGAAAAGGCAGTAGAGTCAACCAAAAAGACTAATGGCAGTGAACTTTCTACCTAGCAGTAACTGTCAATGATGGATCCAAAATTCAGGGGCAACAGATAGACGGATATCGGTTATATCACAGAGAATATAGTAAAGTTGCCAGTATTTATGCAACTGGGCAAGAATGTTTGAAAGTAGTAGGGGCCATGTTTTTTAGTAGAGTTCATTTAACAGATTTAGAAACCAAAATCATGACGAAGAAAAGTGTGAAAATCTCCCGAAAATCTCACTAAAGACTTTTGTTTCAGAGAAACCAGGATCACACCTGAACTGAAACTCTTATGTGAATGCCAAGGAATTCTAAAAATTGCTTAAACATTGTAAGTCAAATTCTTATAAGTTTCAAATGTGTTCTTGAAAATTATTTTCTTTGTTCTTTCTTCTAGCCACTGCATTATAGGAAAAGGACAATGCAATGGTTATATCCCTGTAACTTATCTATCAAAGATGAAATGTTTACTTGAAATCTCAGCCATAAATATCTTTTAGTCTATACTTCACCCCAGTGATCGGTCATCCTAGCTGTCAAAGACATGAGTTGTGATGAGAGTTGGCAGAACAGAAATGTGAATCAAATGCAATTTCAAAAACAGCAGTAGACTGTGGTATAGAAAACAAACTTTTATAAAAATAGTTTTTCTGATGGGAGAAGCAGGATATTATAGAAGAAAAAGTAAAGTAGACCAGGGTTCAAATGTTAACTTTTTCACCTTCTTCACCTTTTATCTATGTGACTTTAAGTAACTCAGTTAATGTCCTGATATCTCACTTCCTGATGAATAATGGAAAATTATTTCACTGTGCTAATTGGTGTGAGTGCAGTTACAAAAAAGAGAAATGACTTGACCTCAGGGAGAATATATGTTCTAATGGGAAGGAGTCTCCCCATTTATCTATAAAATGTGGGGGAAAGATAGCTGTATGTTTCTGACAATATTTCTTGTCCCTAATCAGTTCACAGAGGTGCAATTATTAATATTTTTTTTCATTCTGGGTCAAATGTCATGAGACGCATACAGACCAACTGGCATAGATCACTTGAAAAAGATTGAATTGGGGAAGAGAGACAAATTATTTGAAAATGTCATAAGAATAGCCAAGAGTTTTTCCCACAGCTTTTTAGAAAAAGCTGTTTGGAGGTTGGCTAAGAGTAACAGAATTATTCCATATCAGGACAGTGTACTGAGGATATATGAGAATAAAAAATATAGTGAATGCAGAATAAAATAGTGAATACTTTAAAGCAGAGGGCAATTCTTATCATCAGCCTAAAGTTTACCTAATGTCCTTCATGAGTACCCTTCATGAAATTCTCTTTTGCTAGACAGTTCTTTTTTGAAGATCTGTCATCAAGCATTGATTATAGATTCAGTGTAGAAGAGTAAAAAAAATTCTATACTTGGAGTCAAAGAACCTTGATTTGTTGTCCATTCCTAGTTCAAATCCCCCTGCCATTTGCTTCCTGTTTGGCACTGAGGACACCATACCCTCACCAAGCCTCAGGTTCATTCCTCACCTACAAAATAAAGAGGTTAAAAGAACTCTAAGATAGTATACAACCTTAACCAGTGTAATTTGTTAAGACAGAAAGAATTGAATAGATCAATGAAACTATGATCTGTGCCATGCAGGGTTATCTAAGACGAACAGTTCATAGTGGAAAGTTCTGACCAAGGATAATCCACTACAGAAGGAAATGGAATGGCAAACCACTCCAGTATATTTGCAAATAAAACCCCAAGGATGTGATTAAAGTGATCAAAGTTAATATCCTCAAGTCAAAAGAATGCAACATGTAAGTGAGTGTGAGGCAGAGAAAAATTATAATAATTCTAGAAATAATAAAGTCGACGCTCCAAAGCTGAAAAGAAGCTCAGCCGCAAATGTATCTGCAGACAAAAGGAAATCCTTATTTTGAAAAAATCAATATCATATAGGAACCAAGGTAAGTTGGTTATATTCAAACAGAAGACAAAAAGATCAGATATTGACATCTGGTTGTCAGGGAACTTAAATAAATGGGAAAGGTCAACTTAATTCAGATAATCATTACATACACTACTTGGGCAAGAATATCTTAGAAGAAATGTAATAGCCCTTATATAAGTCAATAAAATGGTGAGAAAAGTGTACTAATGTATAATGTCAAAAAATGACAGAATATCTGCTTGAATCCAAGACAAATTGTTCATCATCACAGTAATACAAGTCTATGCTGCAACTATTGATGCCAGTGGCTAAAGTGGATCAGTTCTTTGAATACTTAACACATTTTCTGGAAATAACATCAAAAAGATGTCATATTGATCGTGGAGGATTGGAATACTAAAGTAAGAAATAAAAAGATAATTGGGATAACAGGCAAGTTTGGCATTAGAGAACAAAATGAAGAAAGGCATTAACTAATCACATTTTGTCAAGATAACTCAATCTTCACAATAAACACTCATTTTCAATAATCCAAAATGAAAATTTACACATGGACAGCACCAGATGATCAAAACTGAAATAAGATTGACCATATGTTTTGTAGTCAAAGATAGAAAAGTTCTATATATTCAGCTGAAGATCATGAGATTCTTACTTTAAAATTCAAACTTAAATCAGACTGCATAGATATGACCAAAATAAATTCCCTTATGAACATAAAGTGGAAGTGATGAATACTTTCAATGGATTAGACTGAAATACTATGGACAGAAGTTCACAATATTATTTGGAAAGCAGCTACAACAGCAAAAAAAAAATTCTAAAGAAGAACAAGAAAGCAAAATGGCTGATGAAGCTTATCTAAGGAAAGATATGAAAGTTAAAGAGAAAGGGAAAGCTATGCCCAACTGAATATAAAATTTCACAGAATAATAAGGAGAGATAAGAAAGTTTTCTTAAATGAGTAATGCAAAGAAATAGGATAAAATAACAGAATGGGAAAGACAATAAACATTTTACAAAATAGAAATACCATGCAAAAACGTGTATGGTAAAAAACCAAAAAAAAATTAGTATGGACTTAACAAAAGTAGGAGAAATTTAGAAGAGCTGGCATGAATACACAGAAGATTATATAAGAAACATCTTAACATCACAGATAACTACAATAGGAGACTTCCTAGCTCCTTGGTCCTGGGCCAGATACTTAATCTTTGTGTTCTCAGATATATAATGGCAATTATAATAACATCTTTCTCTCAGTGTTATAAGGCCCAAATGAGAAAATATTCCAAAACACTAGCACATTGTAGGTGCTTAATAACTTTAGTTTCCATTATGTTCATATACCACAACTTATTCAGCTATTCCCCAGTTGATGGGCCTCTTCTCAATTTCCATTTACTTGCCTGGAAAGACTTACCTGAACTAATGCTGAATGAAATCAGCAGAACCAGAACATTGTATCCAGTAATAACAAAACTGCATGATGATCAACTATGACAGATTTAGTTCTTCTCAGCAATGCAGGGATCCAAGACAATTCCAATAAACTTGGGATGGAAATTGCCATCCACATCCAGAGATAGAACTATGGAGACTGAATGCATATCAAAAATTACTATTTTCATGTTTTGATTGTTTTTTCTTTCTCCTGTTTTTTTTCCTTTTCTTCTAATTTTTCTTTCACAGCATGAATAATATGGAAATAAAGTGATTGTAAATGTATAACCTATATCAGATTGCCTTCTATCATGAGGAGGGAGAAAAGGAAGAGAGGGAGGAAGGAAAAAAGGCTCCTTGAAAGACATGATTTTGCATAGGATAACAGATTTGGAACTGGAAGGTTTTTAAAAGTTATAAATCTATTTATGTGTATATATGAATATATTCCTATATACATGTGTATGTATGTCTATATGGGTGTAAATGTTTATATGTATATTGTGTGCATATGTATATGTATTTAGTATCTGTGCTATGTGTTTATTTACACAACTGAAACCCTTTCCTTCTCCCCCTTTTAAAATATACATACAATTTATATGTAAAGTAATAGGGCCCCATGGAAGTTAATAACCCAACATCACATAACTAACATGTACTAGAGGAAAGACAGGAAACCAGATACTCCAAACTCCAAAGTCATCCTTTTATCCTCTAGACAACACGACTTTTCAGAGGATATTTGTCTTGTCCAAAAAGCAACCAGCCAACAACCCATAAGTTAGACCAAGCCAAAGAGAAATGACCCGAATTCCCCTCTGACTTTCTTCTGTTCCTGCAGCCATCACCTGCACTTCAAACAGCACTCCTACTGACTTCTTCAAGAACACTTGAAAAAGTCTATTTCAAATAGAAATAATTAGTCTGTGATTAAGAATTAGGAGTAATTAGCACCAAGTTGAAATGTCTTTGTTTGTATAAGAGCTGCCATTTGGCCAGAAAAGAAATGTTAAGAGGAAACTTTTGGGGGTTTGGAAGATTGCTAAAGATTATTTTTTAAGTTTTAAGGTTAATTGATTCATGAGCTAAAAGTTCAGAGCTGTCAGTGCAAAGACAACCTTGCTAGCTATACGTGAAAGTTCTGTTCATAAGACTCCTGCAGAGAGAAGGAGGATGAAGGAACTTGGGAGGGTGCAAGGAATTTCATTCTTATAATTTAGTGCTTTTGAAAATCTGCTCTTCCTATTTTTTGTTCCCTAGAAAGAAATGTAAATCTTACTAGATTGTTCTACCCACCCAGATATTAAGCCTGGAGAGGGGGATCAAGAAAATATTCCTCCTTCTGGGACGCAGTAGAGCCCATCACTTCCATGCTCTCTTTTACATTTTCTTCCCCAAAATGGAAGCTGATGTCCTTGTTTCCTCACATTCCCCAACTTCCCACAAAGTTATTCTGCTTTCCACCTGTTTTCCCACCTGGCTTGTCACTGTCCTACAATGGAGATTTGACCTTGATTGTTTCAGGTACTTTGAGAATGCTCTGTACACATCCTTGTTACTCCAAATTGTAGCTTGTAAATTGTTGATAATATAGATTGGGCAGCTTGGAGCAATGGTATCTACATTAGACTTAAAGCCAGAGGATCATGGATCATAGATTTAGAGTTAGAAGGGACAGTAGAGATAACTGAGTTCTACCTCCCATTTTATAGATGAAGAACTGAATCCAATAACTAGACCACATAGCTACTAAATGTCTGAGGTAAGATCTGAATGCTGGTCTTCTTGACTGAGTCCAGCCCATTGTCTATTATGGCACACTGCCTCTGGCTTGAGTATGAACTCTGTGTGTTACTTACCACTTGGGTAATCTTACACAAGTGATTGAGTCTCTCTGATTGTTTAGTTCTTTATCCCTAAATGTGTGTTTGTGTGTACACACATACATGAGATAGTGAGAGGAAGTAGGTTAGAGCCAATCATTTCTAAAGTCTTTTCCAATTCCAGAGCTGTGAGCCTATGGTCCATCTCACAGCCCAGTTCTTGGCAGATAGTAGACACTTTATAAATACTTGGTGGTAGATAGGATGCTGAATTTGAAGCTGAGCAGGACATCAGAAACCATTTAGTGCTCCCTTCATTTTAATAATGAGGAAATATACATCCAGGATGATAATATGATTTGTCCAAGATCATCCAAATAGCAACGAGAAGAGCCAAGGCACTGACATGTCCTCTGAGTCCAAATCTCATATCCTTCCACTGAACGAAAATACCTGAAGGTGAGAAGAATGAGGTTCAGCCAGGTTACAAGATTTGTACACAGTCACAGCAAAAGACGGCAATTTGAACTCAGGTCTTCTGATTATGGAGTCAGTATTTGTTTTTCCTCATAGGACCCCAAATCCTTAAGAAAAAGCTTTATGACAATTAAAAATGGATAAATATATTTTGAGTGTCATTAGAAAAATTTCATAAAGAAAACATTGCTGCTTAAAGTTTGAGCTGATTGGCTGGAGATTGATTTTCCCAAATTTTCCCAGGAGCCTTCTCTAGTCTGCAATGATCAGAGTTAAGAAAATCCAACTCTAGATCTTGCTGATTCAGAGAACTTTTGAAAGGTCAGATATTGGTAGAATCATTTTATTTTATTTTTTATTAAAGCTTTTTTTATCTGCATAACATATGTATGGGTAGTTCCTCAGCACTGATCCCCACAAAGCTTTCTGCCACAAGCTCTATCCCCAGTCCCCTCCCTTCCCCCAGATGGCAGGAAATCCACCACATGTTAACAATGTGAAAACACCTGACAAGTTGTGCAAGAAAAATCCTATCCACAAGAAAAAAGAAAAAAAAAAATCAGAGAAAGGAAACACAATGCAAGCAAACCTCAAGAGAGAGCATGAAAATGTTATGTGGTGATCCATATTTCATATCCCTCTCTCTGGGTGTATATGGTTTTCTTCAGTGAACAATTGGAACTGGTTTGAGACAATTCTTTGTTGCAGAGAGCCATGTCCATCAGAATTGATCATCATGTAATATTGTTGTTGCTATGTATAATGATGTCCTGGTTCTGCTCATTTCACTCAGCATCAGTTCATGCAAGTCTCTCCAGGCCTCTCTGAAATCATCCTGCTGGTCGTTTCTTACAGAGCAATAATATTCCATAACATTCATATACCATAATTTATTCAGCCACTTTCCAATTGAGGGAGAATCATTTTAAAATGCAATGATAAACTAGAAACTGTGTGGTACCCATCTTGAATTTGACATCTCAAATCAGGATGGGAGAAGGGTGGTCAGTGCTTTTCTCAAAAAGGATCCTATAATGTTGACAGAGGAAGGGTTGTAGAATGAGTCAGAGAGACAGAGAAATCCAATCTTTGCTCCTCTATGTTAATTTGCTGAAATTATACCAACGTCTAGTAACTTAGTATAGTCATGAATCCATTTTAGTTGCACAGAAATAAGTGATTCTAAACATTCTCTGGCTTTTTGCATTAATTTATCATATGAGAGAAATTGAAAGGCAGAATTCCCAGAGATCTTAACCTTTTGATGAGTATCAGGGACACTTTCAGTTATATCTAGTGAAATTTATTCAATCTCCAGAATAATGATTTCAAAGGTTTTAATTAAAATTAAAATTTAAAAAATTAATTAAAATATATAAATTTTCAAAAAATCATTAATATATACTATATATCTAATTTATTTTACATGTAAATAGTTTTGCAACAAAAATTGCATATCTAAAGTTGTGTACATATACATGCTATATGTGCATGTGCATTACATATATAATATATATGTGTTATACTCTACATTTTGTAGATATAAATATATACACACATATATGTATATACATATACATATACATATATACACATATATCCACGCAGTCATTTTTCATGCATTTCAATTGTGTCTAGCTTTTCATGAGCCTATTTGGAGTTTTCTTGGCAAAAATGCCAGAGTGGTTTGCCATTTCCTTCTCCAGTTCATTTTACAGATGAGGAAACTGAAGCAAAACAGGGTTTATTGACTTGCTTAGTCATACAGCTAGTGTCTGAGGTTAGATTTGAATTAACAAACATGAGTATTCCTAACTTCAGACATGACACTCTAACCACTGTGCCACTTAGATTCCCTATAATATATAAATATACAACTATAACATGTTTGTGTGTATACATGTGTGTGCTTATAGTATATGTGTGTGAATGTTGAACAGAGAGCTGGCTTTGAATCCAAGGAAATCTGAGACACATATTGGCTTAGTGACCCTGAACAAGTCACCACTTTGCAATGCTCTAGGTAGCTAAATTTAAGAAGACATATCAGTGTGGTAGAGAATGTTTCACGATCACAAGTCTAGTCTTGCAATGCTAGGACCTTGCTAAGGTCCAGGAGCTCAGAGTAAGCACACCTTCAACGGAAAGAGCTGACAAACTTTTTTATCTTCACACATTATTTCATGAGATGCCATGGTTAAAAAGAATATCATCCTAAAACAGATTGCCAACAGAAGTTCCCATCTAGTTCTGATCCTCTCTACATGTTGTTTGGCTAGTCCTTGGCCAACGGCCCACTGCCAGGCTAACTTTCTAAGTCTTTCCAGCAGGACCTGACCTTGATCTTTCCTGGCCTAGAATTGGATCAGGCACAGTTACAATTAGGCAATAATAAATTCTCAGAGCAGAATTCTTACAGAGATCTTTCAGAGAAATATCCCTGATTACAGACAGGAGAAAGGGAGGCCTTTTAATTAATATTGATTATAAGTTATTAAAATTAATTATTAATAAGAGGAGAAACCAGAATGATTGCCTATTTTTTGAACTATAGATGAATGAGGCATTAATTTTTAATGGAATTAAACTATTTCCCCTTAGATTGCAAAATCATTGCCCATTACAAGGTGCCATGGGAAAAGTACAGGATGTGACATGAAAACTTTTCTGATTTCCCCTTCTCTTAATATCCACCATTCACTGCCCAAATTGCTTTGTGTATACATTCTACTCATTTATATTTATGTAATAGTTTTCCATCATTTTTAACTCTTCATGAACTCTTTTGGTGTTTTCTGGACAAAGATATTGGAGTAGTCTGCCATTTCCTTCTGCAGCTCATTTTATAGATGGGGAAACTGAGGGAAAGGGGGTTAAATACCTTCTTAGGCCACATAGATAGTAAATATCTTAAGGTCAGATTTGAACTCCAAGAGATGAGTCTTCCTAACTCCAGGCCCAATTCTCTAGCCACTGCTCCACCTACCTATTCCTCTTTTTTTTTTTTTT
>JAJPUD010008798.1:0-19489 GCA_023553655.1 Myrmecobius fasciatus
TTCCAGTTTCTAGCCACTACAAAAAGGGTTGCCACAAACATTCTTGCACATGTGGGTCCCTTTCCCTCCTCTAAGATCTCTTTGGGATATACGCCCAGTAGAAAGACTGCTGGGTCAAAGGGTATGCACAGTTTGACAACTTTTTGGGCATAGCTCCAAATTGCTCTCCAGAATGGTTGGATCCGTTCACAGTTCCACCAACAATGTATTAGTGTCCCAGTTTTCCCACATCTCCTCCAACATTCATCATTATCTTTTCCTGTCATTTTAGCCAATCTGACAGGTGTGTAATGGTAACTCAGAGTTGTCCTAATTTGCATTTCTCTGATCAATAGTGATTTGGAGCAATTTTTCATATGACTAGAGATGGTTTTAATTTCATCATCTGAAAATTGTCTGTTCATATCCCTTGACCACTTCTCTATTGAAGAGTGGCTTGAATTCTTATATATATGAGACAATTCTCTATATATTTTAGAAATGAGGCCTTTATCAGAATCATTAAATGTAAAGATGATTTCCCAGTTTGATGCTTCGATAGGGGGAATTCTTGCTGGGCAATCTTTCCAACTTCCAATTGTTCCATTTTGCTTTTTGTTTCTTTTTTTTTGTTTTCTTTTTTCAAATATTATTGTTTTATAAGAAATGACCAACAAGATGATTTCAGAGAGGCCTGGAGAGACTTGCATGAACTGATGCTGAGTGAAATGAGCAGAACCAGGAGATCATTATACACAGCAACAAGACTATATGATGATCAATTCTGATGGACATGGTTCTCTTCAACAATGAGGTGATTCAAACCAGTTCCTATTGTTCAGCAATAAAGATAGTCATATACATCCAGAGAGACGCCTATGGGAACTGAGTGTGAATATTTGCTTGCATTTTGTTTTCCTTAGGTTGTTTTTTTTTTCTTTCTCTTTCTAGATCTGATTTTTCTTGTGCAGTAAGATACCTGTATAGATATGTATAAATAAATTGGATTTGTCATATAATTTCACATTTAACACATATTAGATTACCTGTCATCTAGGGGTGGGGGTGAGGAGAATGAGGGGAAAAATTTGGAACAAAAAATTTTTTTCAAAGGTCAATATAGAAAAGTTACTCATATGTTCTGTAAATAAAAAAAAAAACTTTAATTAAAAAAAAACTTTCCAAATACAGCATTACTGCTAGACATTGATCAATTATGATCAACTCAATTTTAAAAAATGGTATTGAACAAACAATATGATTCTTGTAAATTTTAAAGTTATTTGAGTGACTTCAAGTATATAGTGCTATTTATGGCTTTTTGTGTCTGTCAAAACTTAATAAATAAGATTGGAGGTCTTTTTCCGCCTTCCTTCCTTCCTTCCCTTCCTTCTTTTCCTTCCTCCTTTTCCTTCCTCCTTTTCCTTCCTTCCTTTCTTCCCTTCCTTCCTTTCCCTTTTCTTTCTTTCTTTCTTTCTTTCTTTCTTTCTTTCTTTCTTTCTTTCTTTCTTTCTTTCTTTCTTTCTTTCTTTCTTTCTTTCTTTTCTTCTTTCTTTCTCTCTTTTTCTTTCTTTCTTTTTTCTTTCTTTCTTTCTTTCTCTTTCTTTCTCTTTCTTTCTTTCTTCCTTTCTTTGTTCCTTCCTCCCTCCCTCCCTTCCTCTCTTCCTTCCTTCCTTCCTTTCTTTCTTTCTTCCTTCCTTCCTTCCTTCCTTCCTTCCTTCCTTCCTTCCTTCCTTCCTTTCTTTCTTTCTTTCTTTCTTTCTTTCTTTCTTTCTTTCTTTCTTTCTTTCTTTCTTTCTTTCTTTCTTCCTTCCTTCCTCCTTCCTTCCTTCCTTCCTTCCTTCCTTCCTTCCTTCCTTCCTTCCTTCCTTCCTTCCTTCCTTCCTTTCTTTCTTTCTTTTTTCTTTCATTCTTTCTATCTTTTTTTCTGTCTGTCTTTCTTTTTTCCCTTTTCCCTCCCTCTCTTCCTTCCACCAATGACACCACTGAAAATTATTAATTAATAACCCTTTATTATTTATAGGCTATATGCCAGTCACTCTACTAATTACTGAGATACAGAAAGAGGCAAAAAATAACTCCTGCCCTCAAGAAGCTTATATTTCTGCCAATTTGGAGGTATGACAGGGATGAAATCTGGCCCAATGGAATCTTGAAATATGAACTTTTTACACCTGTGTTGCTGCTGCACACCTTCTTCATATATTCCCTCCATGTAAGTTTTCTGTATATACATGTTCTCTGTATTTATCCCTGGTAATATTATGACCTGAAGATATCTGATGGCACATTGAATGTGGATTTTTGTTTTCACTTTATTTGCTACATTATTTTGACAATATAGTTGTGTTTGATCAAATATATATTTTTAGCTGCATAGAAATTATGAAATAAACATGTCAGCAGAATTCTGTAGAGTATAACTTTCAGTAGGTGTTGATCCTTCATAGACCTCTTTATTTTATTTTTTTTACAATTTATATGTTTTAATATGCATTTAAAATATTATTCCTATTAAGATATTAAATAAAATATTATCTCCCCTACTCAGTAATGTTTCTCTTATAGCCACTATCTTAATCACTCTAGTAACATATATTTAAAAGAAAAATAACCAACTGAACTAAGCAACATATCACCAGAATCTGATATGCCATGCTACATTCCACACCCATAGTCTTCTGTTGTTTTTTGTTTTCTTATTGAAAAAGAAAGGTGAATTTTCTTGTCTATTCTCTGGAGTCAAGTTGGTTGTGTATAATTAAATGTAATTCAGCTTTTGTTTATTTTCTCCATGTACATTATAATAGTGACTGAGAAAAGTTTTCTTGATTCTACTTATTCTGCACTTTATCTATTCATATGTTTTTCTCTGATTCTATGAATCCTTCCTGTGTATCATGTATCATGATTCAGCTCAACTGCAATGAGAATATTATTACACCATTTTCATTGCCATTGTGCCTAGATAACTGAGAAAGTTCCTGTGAAGACTTATGAAAGCTTCCTGGAACACAGATGATAACTCATGTTGGGGCTTTTCTTGCTAATTTGTTGCTGTTGCTGTTACTGTGATGGAGAAGTATATTTGCTCTTTTGTATAAAATGAATACATGGGAAAACAACTGCCTTTGTTGTCAAAGGATTCTCTTGTCTTCCAACTGAGGCTCCAGACTTGGAACAGGGCAAATCTAGTACTCAATCCAGCTATGTACCCAATAAGGGCAGGAGTTGGGAGGGATTATCTCTCCAGGAGATAGAGGGAGACCAGAAAATCTTGGATATGATGACCCTATAGAAGGGATGAGGAAGACAAATGATAATAAAGAGCTGAGGGGGAGACTCATTGGACTCCAAGGAAAGGACACACGTAGGCTGTTATTGCCAGCAAAGCTGAAGCCCATCTCCTAAGGACTCAGGCCCCCACCCTACTGGTATGAACCTACCCAAACTTTCCTAAATCATTGATCTAGCACAGAAATCTCGATCTCCTCTCCACCTAAGACTCCCAAATAGGTATCCAGTATTCTTAGGAAATGGAAAACTCTCAAAGAAGTCAGTTGAATCCTAGTAAAAGCAATGATCTAGAACTATTTGTGCTCTCAAAGTGCCAAGAGGGTAAAGATGATAAAGTAGTACTAATCTATGGCTCTTTTGTAGATGCCATCAAAGAAGATTGCATCCAGCTAGAGGAAGAAGCTATTGTAAACAAGAGAATGATCACCTCCAAACTTGGGCCATGCTGGAAGGGGAAAACCCCTACTGAGTCAGTTTGGAATAATTGAATGGTTGTACCATCACACCAAATCAAACAGGTATTCAAGTTCACATCCCAGGTGACAGACTCTGCCAATTCCTTCTGGTCATCAAGGATATTAAGATGATCAATTCATTCAATATGATTAGCATTAGAACTGGATTGCTCTTTGGAACTAGAGGAATGGGCTCCTCCTAGCTCTCCCAGAAGTGCTATTGCTTGGGGTATATGGGGTATTCAATGAGGACTAATACCTCAAGTGTAAGAGCTTGTTGAGTCCTTTTCAGGGCCGTTTATCAACTTTGGGTATCTATCTGCCCCTTAATTATTACCTTTGACTCAAGAAACTAGTATACAGTGATTATACCTTGGTAAAAGTGTCTTGGCAGATAGGCTAAACCAGGTTGAGGATAACTAGGCCCGTTGTGAATTAGGGGGATGTCTACCTCAATGAAATGAAGTTACAATAGATCAGGAAAGTGGTTGAAGGAGGCACTGGGGAGTACTTAGAGCTCCATCTAAGGCACCAAGGTCAGTCATCTACTGCCTCCTGGACTATCTCTGATCATTTTAACTTTTGTTTTACAACTGGACTTTGATGATTTTGGAACAGATAGTAAGGCTGAAGACTTCATGCAACTCTGCCTCATTTATATCCTTGTACAAATCTGTACAAAGATGAATGGGCAGCTAAGTGTCAGAAGGATAAAGAATCTGGCTTGGTGGAACACCTGAGCTCAAATCTGGCCTCAGATACTTATTATCTGTGTGATCCCGGGCAAGTCAGTTTACCCTATTTTTTTCTTTTTAGTTTCTTCTAAATGTTTAGTTTCTAAAATGAGGTAAAGAAGGAAATTGCAAATTACTCCAAGAAAACCACAAATAAGGTCATGGAGAGTTGGATGTGACTAAAACCACTAAAGATAAAATAGCTGAAAATAAAGAACCTGAGCATTAGATTAGTATTCTAGAAAGCTTCATTAATTTTCAGCATTTCCATGTTTGTGAATTCATGTAACAGAATGAATCCGTTAACCTCTCTGTTCAGACTTTCCTTGTGTGCAAGACTAATGGCAATGTTTGATATGTACATCAGTAGCACACTATAAAATTTAATGAAGAAAGTCCAATCCAAACTCAAGAGCTTAGAACCAGAAAATCATTGAATCAGTGAGACATAAATGCAGTTTCAAGTTAGTGGAATTGAGAGATTTCTTCTTTTGCATATAAGAATCATTTTAAAACTGTTTGTGATATTTGCACTGTGCTTTATAAAACAGCCACAGGCATTCTCTTCATCCCTAAGAGTTTATAATCTGGGTTGGATATTAAACATATCCTTTATGGATCTTATTGTTTATTTCCTATTTTCTAATCTTGTTTCTCAAGTACATTCAGTTACTAATTTGACAATGTACACAAAACAGAGGGAATTTTGTTTTTGTCTCAACCCTCTTTATCTTTTAAGTCATTAGCATTAATTACTACCCAGCCCATTGTCAGTTAATACTATACCTCTGCAATTTATTGTTTCAATTATGTGGTCATAACTTAGCCTTAAGGTATTTTACCCAACATAGGCCTATTGAGAAGAGAGAGAAAAAAATTCTACAGGATTTTTTGTGAATATAAATAGAAAAAGATGAATGAGTTACTGGACCATCTTATTCAGCATTCTTTGCAAGTCATAAAATAATTTTACTATAAAACAAAAATACATAAAACACTTCAGGGTAAGGCTTTATAGGCTCTTTTGTTGTATTAACTATGAAAGCACTATGACCTTTTTCTAAAGTGATGTAATATGGTGGGGTGAAGGGGTGAGGAAAGCAATTTTGTCAAAAGGATAATATGCACTAAATTTGTTTCAGAAATAGAAAAACAAAGCCCCAGCACATACTGAAAGCTCATTTGTTATTGTATTTCTGCCAATCCTATGGCAAGTAGCCTGGATTATGGCAGCCATATATCTTTCTCACATTCCCTTTCCATTTCAGAATCATAAAATCAAAAAAGATATTTGCAGCCTTCCATTCAAACTGTACCTCTAAAGGAATTTCCTTTCCCTTATACTCAAGAAGTTGTCATCCATTTATTTGCTTAAATAGATATGAGTTAAGGTTTAGAAGGCCTTCAGTACAATTAATAGACTGTTCAGTGGAGAAATCTATGAAGAAGGACATGAAGAAGAGTTGCACAGAATGTATGTGCATCATTTTGCAATATTTTGATCAATTGATCCCTATATCATATTGTAGAATTAGTAGAAAGCCTCCAACTACAATCAAAAGGAGAAATAAATATTACAAATAATGAAAGGACACAGTAAAGCAGATAGTCCTACCTCTTATTGTAATAGTTACTTGGCATCTCTGTATAAGAGACCTTGAGGTTCTATCTGAAATGATTTTTTTAATTGCAAAAAAAATTGGTTATTTCATTTTACCTCCTGCTGTTAACATGGGTGTATTCTTATTCTGATAATAAATCCTGCCAGCAGAATTCCAAATACTTTCTTTAATTCCCTAGATTGATCTTCCTCTTTACCCTTCTCTCTTCAGTGAAATGTTGATGCAAATTTCTGCTAATGGGCTGTATATTCTAATATTACCCAATAGGTTGTAAAAAAACAAATCTGTATTCAATTAACATGAAACTGCTATTAAGAGAACTGTGTTCCATACTATGTTAATACAGTACTTTTAGTATAAACTGCTATCTTTGACCTACAGACATCAGATCCCCATTGACAGATGCACCTCTCCCAAGAGAGCTAATTTCTCTAAGTTGAGAGAATTCCCAGAAAATTGCAAATCTGCATCATTGTAGGAAATATTCACATTGATGAATTACTCATTCATAAAAATATTGAGAGGAAAATATCACTAGCATCTGTGTTCCCTCATGAAATAGTCACAGAAGTACCTGATTAAAGAATATGAGAGTTGGAAGAAAAAGAATGCCCACAAGCACATCACCCATTCATATCAAAAGGAAACTCAGGCTACTATAGGACAGTTTAGGAAATCAGTCCATACAATTAATTTAGCTATAAACATATAGAATTTTGAACTAATCTAAATCACTAACAATTAGAAAAGTGCCAATGAAAAGAACTGTGAAGTATCCATCCATATCTATCAAATTGGCTAAAGTGGGGAAGGAAAATAACAAATTCTAAAGGGTATGTGAGGAAAAATGGGACATTAATGCCCTGCTGGTTAATTGATCCAACCATTCTGGAGTACTGTTTGGAACACTATCCAAAGGGATATAAAATTGCATATTTTTTGAACCAACAATGCAACTTTTAAGATCTGTATCTCAAAGAGATTGAAAAAAGGGGAAAAGTACTTATATGTACAAAAACATAATAGCAGATCTTTTTTGTAGTCCAAAAACTGGAAATTGAAGAGATGACCATTAATTGAGGAATGATTGAACAAGTTGTGGCATATACTTGTGATATAATATTATTGTACTGTAATAAATGATGGAGAGGATGCTTTCAGAAAAGCCTGGGAAGATTTATTTGAACTAATACAAAATGAAATGAACAAAACCAGAACATTGTAGACGATATCTATCTAATCATCACAATGATCCAAGATACTTTCAAGTCACTCATGATGAAAAATTTTATTTAACTCCAGAGAGCAAACTGAGGAAATATGAGGACAGACTGAAGCATTTTTTTCCTCACTTTATCTTTTGAACTTTTTGTCCAACATGACTAGTAGTGAAAATATTTTAGAGGGCTTCAATATTAACATGTATAATATTAATTGCCTTTTTAATAAGCAGGGGAGGTTGTTGATGTAGATAATTTGGAAATCAAAATTTAATATGAGCATTTAAAATATTTTGACCTAGAAGTAGTTTTAGAGATCATCCATAGTAACCCATTTTAAAAACAAATGTGGAGACTATGGTCTAGAGAGATTAAGTGATTTATCTAAATTCTAAAGCAGTAAAAGGCAGGGTTGAGTTTTGAACTAATGGCCTCTGATTCTAGATTCAGCGTTTATGTTATAGGAGTATTGCTCATGACGTCATTTATTCTGTTGCCCTGAACTACTGGGACAAGAATAATTTCTACAACATTTCCTACAAGATGTACATGCAGTATTTACATGCAGTCCCCCTGAAAGAAAAAAGTTACCAAGGATAGCAAATTGCATTTCTGGATGATTTCTTGTAATGTCAAATATAAATTTGCTTCTTTGAAACGTCCACTAATTGTTCCTAATTTTGTCTCCTGGAGTCAAGCAGAATAAGGTACTCTCTTAACTTAGAACTCTTGAAATGATTGAAGTCAGTGATCTTCCCTCCCCCCCCCCATTCTTTTCTTCTCCATTTTAAACCAATAAAATTCTACTAATCGTACTATAGCCTAAGTCATCCTAGTAGCTGTCCTGTCAATAATTTTTATATAAAAATATCATTTCTAAAATGAGTCTCCTATAACTGAATTCAGAACTTTAGTTGCAGTAGAGCAGGACAGAGTGAAGGAGAACTGTAACTTCCATAGATCTGAGTACTATGTTTCTCTTACAGAAATTCAAAATCACATTAAATTCTTTAGATATCATATACTACTGAATTAAATTTAGCTGGCAATTCACTTAGATATGCCTTCAGATATATTGTCATGATAAATCACATATGCTGCTTATTAAATATAAAAATTGATTTTTGAATCAAAGAATGTTTTTACGTTTATTGCTATTAAATTCGATCTTATTACAGTGAATTAAATGTTATAGGCTGTCAAGACCTTTCTGAATACTTATTTGTTATCTAGTGTCTTAGCTATCTCTCCCAGGTTTTGTCATTATTTCTCAGCTTAAGGAAGTCCATTGGAGGTAGAAGCAGGAGGATCATAAAGTTACCTTCTCATATCAGATGTTATCATTTCTAAATGAATTAGGACCTATAAGGAAATGATAAAATGATAGGGAAGAATATATTCAGATATCAACAAATACAAACAATTATAGATGTGATATATATTTTATGAGAAGAAAAATAATTTGGCTCCTTTCAGCAAAATTTTAACAACCTCAAAAATGACTTTTCATATTTGTATTCTAGAATATTTGTATTCCCATTTATATTCTACAATAATTGTAGAAATCATCCTATTTCATACAAAATGGCACTGTTCTAGAAATGTTAGGAAGAATTTCTGTCATCACCTTAGAAACATAAACATTGACACATGGGTCTTGAAATCTAGTCCTTCATATTCCCTTCAAGTCATTCTTTTACCATTATGATGTAAGAGATTTGTAAGATTAATCTTAGTCTCAATTAAATCATAGGATCATAAAATCACAGATTTGGATCTGGAGAAGATCTGATATAGAGGCATCTATAAGATTATTATTATTATTATTATTATTATTATTATTATTTTTTTGCTTTTTGGCTGAGGCAATTGGGGTTAAGTGACTTGCCCAGGGTCACACAGCTAGGAAGTGTCTGAGACCAGATTTGAACTCAGGTTCTCCTGACTTCAGGGCTGGTGCTCTAGCCACTGCGCCACCTAGCTGCCCCCATCTATAAGATTATTAAACAGCTACAATCACTTCATTTTAACAGTTAAGAAAATAAGACAGAGAAGTAAAATTTAAGCAGTAATAATCTGATATATATTTTTTTAATTTGGCAACATATATATTTTAATTCTGCTATATATTATCACTTTTTTGTCTTGGTCCTGTGTTTAAATAGTAGTGTCATCCTGCATGCAATTTTTTTCACAGATAAGAGAATATTTACTCATTATAAACTTGAGGGTCATAAAATTACACATATGTATGTATACATGTCTATGTATGTATGTATGTATATATGTATGTATGTATTGAAGAATATTTAGTGGTTTTCCCAAAGTTACAATTACTAAGGAATAGAGCCCTAATATGAACTCAAGTAACCTGACTCCATATTCATTATTCTTTTCTGTGTATCAGCCTATCTCTCCAAGTTAACATATTTAGAAAAGACAATATTAAATCTAGATTTCAGATGCTCAATCCAGTGTTCTTCCCACTAAACTATTATTAAAAAAATAATCTCCACAGTGCTAAATTTACATTCAGTCAATTCCAGTGGGAATTAGCTTTTTAATGTCTGCTCTAATAAACTGATGTAATTATTTTAGTAACCACTGAGATCATCTAACATCCACACACATTTATATTCTTATTTAAGAGCCTATACCTTGTTTAATATGGCTTTTGCCATCTTGACCATAGTAGTTGTGGTACATTCTTATTGGGTTACATTCTGGGAATACATCCAAAAGCTGTGTCAATTCAGGCGAGTACCACACAATTTAGAAAATTATTCCCTTCAAACGTGAAATAGTTCCCTGGTGAACTGAAAGAGTTCTGAAAGTCTCTCATGTACTTTCAGCCAGTAGAACATGTACTTACAAGAACTTGTTCATTATCTGCTTGTGGAACAGTGATTAGACTGCTGGATGTGGAGTTAGAAAGACCTGATTTCAAATCTAGCCAATAAAACTTATTAGTTGTGTAACTCTGAGTAATTTATTTGACCTCTGTTTACTTCAGTGCTCTCCACTGTAAAATAGGAACCATAATGATAGCTCAATCCCAGGCTTTGTTAAGTGTTTTATAATTTATTTTATTATTTTTATATCTTTTGTTAAAATTTTGCTGAGAAGAACCAAAAATTTTTTTTTCTCATAAAATATAAATTTTGTAATTATTATAATTACTAGCTCATTGAAGCACTTAGCATATAGAAAGCACCTAATAAATGCTTGCTTCCTCCCTACTTTCTTCCTTCCATTCAGTTGATCAAGTGAAAAGAAGTTATCTTTGAAAAAGACAAATTTATGGACTCCAGGAATACAATAAACACCATGTTTTTGTTGCTGTCCTTTCTTCATTCTTGGAGAAGATTAATGATATCTGGAAGGTGATGTTTTGATGTATGGAAGTGAGTTGAACTCAAGTGAGGCAGGGTATGAAAAGTCAAGAGAGAATAAAGTACATCTTTCCTTGGCCACAATTTTTATGTTGCCCATTTACAGATCAATATCTAAATTCCCCAAATTTTCAAGCTAACTTGAACTGTATGGTAATATTTATTTGTGTGTGTGTGTGTGTGTGTGTGTGTGTGTGTGTGTGTATTAAGGCATTTGGTATCTTTTCAGTGACAGAGAATGAACACCCAAAGAAAGACCACTCTCATTGAATGCTTAAGTCTTTTGACTATCAATTGAGTGCAAAGTAAAAGTTCTTTGGGAGGTAGTGTTAATGCAGAGTTGATGGTTTAGTTATTTTTTAGCTACCTGTACTTGTGGAGTAAGAGACAAGATAAGGACACAGCACTAATAAGCAGTCCCCAGGGAGAGGGACTGTTAAGACGATAAGGCCATAGCTAAGTCACATAAATTCTGACTCATTCTAACAGGAGGGGAAGATATGATTCAGATTCTCTCTCTCCTCTCTGTCTGTCTGTCTGTCTGTCTCTGTCTCTATCTCTCTCTATCTCTTTCTCTCCCTCTCTCTCCCTCTTTCTTTCCTTTCTCTTTCTCTATTTCAACTTTTATTAGGAAGCAATAGCAAAGATCTATTAGTGATTTTTTGTCAAATATGTTCTAGTAAATTCCTAAGTGGGGATGCTAAGCAGCAGATCATTTTCTTTATGATTGTTTAACGTATCCCTCTAAAACCATATCATTAATCAGGGGAAATTTTCCAAACTGCCAAATACTTACAACATGTTTCAAACAATCATTCCTTCCTCCTCATGAATTGTGAATCCAGAGGAATCATGATAAAGATGAAAGGAACTTTAGACATAATATAGTCCAATTATTTTCCTTTAAAGCTGAGTAAACAGGCTGCCAAACTGACTTGTCCTATATACAATGAACTTGACACATACAAATAAAGAAACATGTATATATGTATGTGTACATGTGTATGTGTATATATATATATATATACACACACGTGTGTGTACATATATTTGTACTGTGCGAATGTATGTAATCCCTTGTAGCAAAGGGCCCAAGTCCATTCTGGATGATCCACTATTTTTCTTGGCTTCAACGCGCCTTCAGTTAAACTTAAAAAATTCAGAGAAAAAAGATGTGTAGTTATATAGCACTTAATATATGCCAAGCTCTGTGCTAAGCACTTTTTAAAAATATCATCTTATTTCTTCTCATTTGAAAAATAACTTTGTAAGGTAGTTGTTGTAATCATCCTAATTTTATAGTTAAGGAAATTGAGACAAACAGAAATAAAAGAATCTTTATGATAAAGAAAAGCAAAATGAAGCAAAAGTGTTCTTAATCCTCTCAAGAAGTACATTAAAATATATCTGGAAGCTGGCAGAGTTTTGTAGAGGGTTTTCACCAGGAAAGATAGTGTGAGTCCAGATAGAGGAAAGAGAGAGAGAGAGAGAGAAACATCAGCAAAACCATTTCTAACTTAGGAAAACTATTCAGGAGCTGCAGTAGCAAGAGAAATGAACTATAATAGAAAAGTACTGCAATTCTTAAAAATGAATAAGAAGTAAAATAAAAAAAATAAACTGAAACAGAGGATCTCTAAATTTCAATCTGCAACTGCTAATTAGACAACCCAAGATCTCCCATATACTTCTTATTAGAAATAAAATTCCTTATTTTTTCCTTCAAGACCTCTTTCTTCCAAATTTTCCTGTTGAGGTCAATATCATATTTCCAGTCATTTGGGGGCTCACAAATGAGGTTTGATCTCAACTCTTCAAACTCTTTCACATGTCCATCATAATTAATCTGTTGACAAATTTTATAGATTTTATCTTCTTAATATATTAAGTACGCTTCTTTTTCTATCTGATGTTGCCAACTGGTATAGGTCCTCATTAATTCTTGCCTTAACCCTTGCAATAACTTTCTGACATATCATCCTGCCTCATACCCTTTTCAAGACAATTTCCACTCAAATGTTTGAAAGACTCTTCCTAAATATCAAATAATGACTAAGCCACCCTACCTCTTATTCAATAAATTCCTATAGCTCCCTTTACTTTTTTTTCCTAGCCTCCCAGCTATTTCTTTTTTTTAAAGCTTTTTATTTGTATAACATATGTATGGGTAGTTCCCCAGCATTGATCTTTACAAAGCTTTCCATTACAAACTTTACCCCCAGTCCCCTCCCCTCCCCTAGATGGCAAGAAGTCCACTACATGTTAATAATGTTGAAATATTTGGCAAATTGTGCAAGAAAAATCCTATCTACAAGAAAAAAAAAAGAAAATCAGAGAAAGGCAACACAATGCAAGCAAATATCAATAGAGATCATGAAAATGTTATGTTGTGGTCCATATTTCATATCCCTCTCTCTGGGTGTATATGGTTTTCTTCAGTGAACAATTGGAACTGGTTTGAGACAATTCTTTGTTGCAGAGAGCCATGTCCATCAGAATTGATCATCATGTAATACTGTTGTTGCTGTGTATGGTGATCTCCTGGTTCTACTCGTTTCACTCAGCATCAGTTCATGCAAGTCCCTCCAGGCCTCTCTGAAATCGTCCTGCTGGTCGTTTCTTACAAAGCAATAATATTCCATAACATTCATATACCATAATTTATTCAGCCACTCTCCAATTGATGGTCATCCCTTCAGTTTCCAATTTCTAGCCACTACAAAAAGGGCTGCCACAAACATTCTTGCACATGTGCATCCCTTTCCCTCTTCTAATATCTCTTTGGGATATAGGCCCAGTAGAAACACTGCTGGGTCAAAGGGTATGCACAGTTTGATAGCTTTTTGAGCATAACTCCAAATTGCTCTCCAGAATGGTTGGATCCGTTCACAGTTCCACCAACAATGTATTAGTGTCCCAGTTTTCCCACATCTCCTCCAACATTCATCGTTATCTTTTCCTGTCATTTTAGCCAATCTGACAGGTGTGTAGTGGTATCTCAGAGTTGTCTTAATTTGCATTTCTCTGATCAATAGTGATTTGGAGCAACTTTTCATATGACTAGAGATGGTTTTAATTTTATCATCTGAAAATTGTCTGTTCATATCCCTTGACCACTTATCTATTGAAGAGTGGTTTGAATTCTTATATATATGAGACAATTCTCTATATATTTTAGAAATGAGGCCTTTATCAGAACCATTAAATGTAAAGATGATTTCCCAATTTGATGCTTCCCTCTTAATCTTGTCTGCATTAGTTTTATTTGTACAGAAACTTTTTAACTTAGTATAATCAAAATTATCCATCTGGTGTTCAATTAGGAGTTCCAGATCTTCTTTGGACATAAATTTATTCCATCTCCACAGGTCTGAGAGGTAAACTATATTATGTTCCTCTAACTTGCTTACAAAGTCACTCTTTATATCTAGATCATGAACTCATTTAGATCTTATCTTGGTATGTGGTGTTAGGTATGGGTAGCTCCCTTTACTTTTATGAACAAAATAAAAAAGCTCCTTGAGGGACAGAAATATCTCATGTTTCTATTTGTTTCTACCCCTTAGGACAGTATTTGATAGTAAGTTATTAATGAATGTTTGTTGTCTTTTGCCTATATCACCATGAAAATAAGTAGATAGGTAAGTCTATAAATGGAAGTGGGAGAAACATAGACATAGATGAAGAGTGATCATCACTTGGTATTATACGACCTTTATTTTCAAGTATATCATCCCATCTCAACAAATTTAAGCAAGATATCAACTGAATCTGATATTATATATAATATTTTCTTCCCTCTGAAGTCTTCCCTATTCTGTTCTTCAGGGACAAATTTGACCAGAATAATTGCATAGTAATTAAATTTCATTTTATTTTTCTTCCTATTTGCATTGTAATAGTTGCGTATATTGTTTTCTTCATTTTGTTTGAATTATTTTCCTCCATTCAGATGTATTTTGAATACTTCTCTCAAATGTTTGTTATTTTCATTACATTCATACACCACAATTACTTTAGGTGTTATATTACCTGCAACCACCTCTGTAGCTATGGTAAGTAACTTTGCTCTGAGCTCATTTGCTCATCTCTAAATGAAAAAATAGTGTTTATCATACTTACCACGTAGTGTTGTCATGCTGATCAGAACAAGTCACACATGGAGAGTAGCATAGAAATATCAGATATTGTGGTATAGACCCACCAAAAACAGATGATAAAAGATTAGAATGATTTTCTCATGAATGAAGTTATTTATATTAACTTTTTGATATAAACCTACCTATGCCAATTATTTGGATTATCATAAATAGTATTCTGCCCTGAGCAGATATTAAGGAACATAAACATCAAGATCCTATCCCTTTTCTATATCAACTGAAAGGAAAGAGAGAGGGAAAAGAAAAATGCAGTTCTGCTAACGAAAAAATATAATCTCTTTTTCCCTTTTGAGAGATATCTTAGACATAATCCAAATTCTTCATTTTCTTAGTTCTCATTTTCCCACCTGAGGCCCATGTTTTGTCATAGCAGTTACCTATAATACTGCTTGGTGGGCACTTACAAATCCTTATATAAAGAATGATTCAGTTCCCTGGAATGAAACATGCATATTAATACTTCTTATTAAAAAAAAATCATACAATCTTCCCCATTAATTTCTGGGGTCAAACAGAAATAAAGAATAATGTGCAAAGACAAAATGACTATGATGTATTGAAGAGCCAGACTGAGGCATAGAATGATAGAAAGAACCATCACCAGGTATGTATAGGAAAAGATGGAGCAATAAAGATGAGAATCATGATGTAGAGAATCAACTAAGTGAAATTAATTCATTGATGTTTGTGAGCCATATGGACTGTGTCGGTTTCAAAAGAAGATAAAACATACCATATATTGATATATATTTTTCCAGAAGTGATAGAAAATATTTAACATGCCTTTATAATTCTAATAGACTATATAGAGTCCTGGGAAGACAAAGACAGAATAAATGAAGAAGGTAGAAGCATTTTAAAACTCACGAGGTTCACTCATTAATGCTTTTTAATTTACTGTCAGATTAAAAAAAAGGTAGTACTAAAATTTATTTTTTATTTCCTAATCTTATGGAATCCAGTGGTATATTAGACAAAAAACAAATTATGATATTCTTAGTGGTAGATACTCAAGCCTGTAGAGAATATTTTTAAAAATTGCCCAAAGTTGAACCTGGTCTATGTGAGTTAAATATAGGTTTTTTTTATGATAATTTGGAGCAGGAGTTAAAGATATGTTGCATGATGCTCTGCTTTCAAAAGCTATAACTACAAATTCTTAAACATGATTGACAAATTCTTTAGCATGATTGGGCTATTTAATTGATATTTTAAAGTCAAAAGTTGATTACCCACCTTCTGACTTTTCTGGTTAATGTGCTATCTGAACATTTTGTTTCTCTCTTTTCCCTTCATATTCCGTCTCTGGCAAAATTCTCTCCTATTTTGAGTTGATGAGCAAAATAAAAGGAAAAGTAATCCAAGTAACCTAGCCCACCATTCTCCTTGTCAGCAATTCTTATTTAAAAAAAGCTTTAAGTAATGAGGAAAGCAGATATTAATGCTACTGTCTTACATTAGTGTCAGGGTTTGCCAGTGGGTTTTAGTTTTAAATGATACTTATGTGTCCTTTTCCACAAATAATCAGAGTGCTTTTACTCATTGACCTAGTTATATTTGAAAGTTAAGTCTTAATGCCATTTGCTTTTGGACCATATTTGAAACAAGTTATGTTAATGAAATCCTGTAATCAGCCAGCCCTCCACTTATTGCGAAAAGAATGGTACCATGGAGAAATGTCAAACTCTTTCCAGAGTTTTCTAGACATCAAAGCCTTTGAAGAACATGGCTGTGAATTCAGTTCTAAACAAGCATTTGCTACAAGTCCATGAAGAAGTAAAAATGAAGTTGCAATATCAAAGGAACATATAGTATCCTATTACAACTCAAAAGTGAAGAATCTTTGCAAAGTGACTGAAGAGTAGTCAACTTATTGTCTTAAAACATAGTCTCATTCTCAGATCACAGCTGCTTATAAGAGACCAGGGCAGAAGCTACAATCAAGAAAAATAGCACATATTTTAAAATGACAGCTTAATCTTCCTTTGACCTCCCTTATTTCAGCAGCATTCTCCCATCTGCTTTAAAGGATGATCAATTTCAAAGCCTCAATAATGCTAATATTGAATCGTTCAATCTTCTCTTCATTCATTTGAGATTCATACTTATCTTTCCATTAATATTAAGAGTATTGGCTATATACTTAATAGGTTTTAATAAATAGCAATTGGACGGAATTTCCATAAAACTAACAGAAAAGACTATATTGATTTAGTAACAGTTGGAAAGCAAGAAGAGATGGATTAACCTGCCAGATGACTCAAATTGGGAGGTGTTACAAATTCTCACAAGGACAAAAAGTAATCTATGGAACCAGGTAGGTTAGAGTTGCTTCAGAGAAATAAATTGAGATTCAGGTTAAGAGAGTAAATGGTGAAGAGTTTGGAGAAAGAGTTTTTTGAGAAGCAGCTATTTAGTGGGAGGGAGATTCTTGAAAAGAGCTCACTTAAAAACAAAACAAAATCTTTTGGAGGAAACAGATACAATAGAATCTATCGCTTCTACTGCTTCCATTCATTTTAGAAAATGTGATTTGTATTTGACTCCAATCTTCCATTATTTCCAAAGTCTGCCAATTTTTTTTCTTCTTAACAAAACCATGGATTTATACTTTAGATGTTCCTTAAGATATTATGTATTATATTACATTATTTTATTATATCACATCATATATTACATATCATGTCATATCCTATTCTAATCTTTACCCTATATTACCTTGTCATTTTATATCATTTTTAATAACATCATATTATACCATGTGATATCATCTTTTTATTCTTATTATTTCACAAGATTCAGTATTTCATTGAAATTGGGAACTCCAAGAATTCCCTTTATGAATATAGATCAGTGCCTGACATACAATTTAGAATACTAGAAAGTGGTCTTACGACACTGAGAAATTAAGTAACCAATTCAGTTGCTTAACCCATCTGTCAGGGTCAGTATTTAAACCCAACTCTTTTTAGCTTTGAAATAAGCTCTTAAGCAACTATGGAAACCTCTCTCATTATTTTTGTCTTCTCATTTTTATTTTCTTAAATGTGATTCAAAAATTTATGGTTCTCAGATAAGCCACTAAAACTCTCTTTATATGCTATGATCCACTCTACAGGGGGAAATGACTTCTTTGTATGATTGAATAAACATAATCGTATATATGCATATATACTGATGGTTTACTGATAGGTAAAACTTTAGCATCACACAGGATCCCAGGGACTAGATGCACCTTGAACTATTCCTACATGATTTTGGACGCTTCTTTTAAGTCTAAATTTTAGATTTTTTTTTAATTTCATGCTGCTTGATTTTTGGTATAGTTCCATACATTAAAATGGCTATTCTTAAATAATTATGGATTAGTGGTACCAGGAGACAACTGTGGAAAATAGTTCAGTCTATTATCATGGGCAGGTTCCAATATCATTTTTGGGGGTGGCTTTTCAAGATATGTTAGGGTACAATTTTGTTATATAGGGATTTGTGATATGTCAGCGCATAATATACAGCAAGATTCTGATAGATAATTCTAACCACCAAGTCATGCTTTATTAAGTACTCAGTAGGTGCTTTTTAGAGCCTGCAGCTCATAGTTTTTAAATTACATAATCTACATGACTCAATCATTTGTTCTATGCTTCTATATAAAAATGTTGGGAATTCTCAGATCATTTAAAATGAAGCCACACAAGTTAAAAATAATAATTTAGAATTGCCTAGGTTATGGCATGCATTTGGATGATTAGCCCATTGAACTGTTCCTTCAGTGTTAAGATTATCACTGCAGTATAATAGTGTCCTGAGGCCAAGATTGAATGAAAGTGGGAGAGCAGAGTGGATTACTTTTGGGAAATTATATAATGTTTTGAATGATCCCATTTTGCTCCTGTCTTCAAAACTTGAGTTTTCAAAATCAATATTGGCTTGACTCTGTCATAAAACACCATAATTTACAAAGAATCAATATTTCAGGTGATACAACAGACAATTAAAAACAGATAGACAACAAGCTTCATGTAACTTACTTGGATGAACACAAAACATAGCCCAAATGATATTAATAATATATATGATCTGAAAAAAAAACCTAGATTGGCTATGCTACAGCATAGAGAGATGACAAATATAGAATCTGGGAACTATATTACAAACAACAAAATACTTTATAATCTAGAAGAATGACTCCAGGATATAGGGTAGTCGATCTTCTGCTGGGCACATAGGAATGAATGGGTCTCATTTTTTTCTCATGAATGGAATAGTCACAGTAATGGGAAAACAAATGGATTCACCTAGTGATAAATTTTCAAATGGGGAGTTTTGAGAATTTTAAGTGGCTATCATCAGGAGTTAGCATGAATTCATCAGAAACATGTCATATCATATTTCTTTGTTTCCTTTATTGTGTTATGTTTTATAATTATTAAATTGGTAGGTATGGAAAATTCTTGGAAAATCATTTGATAAAACCTTTCAAAATATTCTAAAGGAATGTTGGAGATATATGAACTAGATGGTCGAAAAATTATATTGGAATCACTTGCATGATCCAATCCAAAAATTGTTCTTTAATAGCTCCAGGTCAATTAGGAAGGATATCTTTATTGAGATGTGCCAAAGGTAT
>JAJPUD010008798.1:19589-83310 GCA_023553655.1 Myrmecobius fasciatus
GAGAGAGAGAGAGAGAGAGAGAGAGAGAGAGAGAGAGAAAGAGACTTTATCTGGACAAAGACCTGGCATTGACTTATGGAAATGGATGTCAAAAGGGTTACAATTTTTACATAATTTGAAATGGTGTAATTTTCTGAATCCTGTTTCTTCTTTAATAATTGATGTATGAGCCAATTCAAAATTCCCATTATTGCAAAAAAAAATCCTAATGTAAAGCTAGAGGCAACTAGATTGCACAGTGGATAGAGAGCTGAGACGAGTCATGAGGACTTAATTCAAATCCATCCTTAGACACTTACTAGCTGTGTGAGCCTGGACAAGTCACCTTACCTTGTTTGCCTCAGCTTCCTGATCTATAAAATAATCTGCAAAACAAAGGGACAAAAAACAAACCACTTTAGTATCTTTGTCAAGAAAACTTCAAAGGAAATAATGAGGAATCATCTTAAAAATAACCAAACAACAAAATGTGAATCACATTGGAACAAATTCAGATTTCCAAATCAAGTATTATTGCAAAATTTATCATACTATATATTTAACATGGATAGCTAACACATTGAATGACAAGAGTCAAGACCAAAAAGGCTACAACAATGGGAGGAAGCTAATAAGTTGAAAATTAATAGTAATAACCAAAATCAATGTTTGGATTAAAACACAAAAACAAATATGACATAGACATACCTATATTTACTGCATCACTTACAACCTTGATAAACTTATTCAAGTGATTTCAACTCTGTGAAATTAATTTTCCTCTTCTGAAAATAAATATTTGGATTAGTTGGCCTCAGAGATTCCTTCCAGTTAGAAAGCTATGATCTGATGATAATTGTTCCAATAAAAAATGTGGAATTTTAAAATAGTAGTACATTTTTCAAAATACACTGAAAATATAGTTTTAAACATTCATCCTTGCAAAACTTTGTTCCAAATTTTTTTCCCTCCCTCCCCTTCTCTCCCGAACAGCAAGCAACCCAATATTTGTTAAACATTTGCAATTCTTCTAAACATATTTCCACACTTATGCTGTGCAAGAAAAATCAGATCAAAAGGGGAAAATGAGAAAGAAAAGAATAAGCAAACAAGAATAAAAAGAAGAAAATGCTATGTTATAATCCATATTCAGTCTTCATATTCTCTCTAGATACAGATGGCTCAAGAAATGTGGAATTTTAAAGAACTTTCAAAGTCAACATGATTTGATGTAGAATACTGAAATACAAAACAACAACAATAATCTTTTTAAAATGTGAATTAAAGGAGATTTTTAGCTTTTCATTACTTTGCATTTGTGTGTGTGTGTGTGTGTGTGTGTGTGTGTGTGTGTGTGTAATAGCTTATGTTCAGTTCTTGGTGATACCTATTAGAGAAGATCATATTATAGTGGTAAGAGCATTGGTTTTGAAGTCAGAAACTTGGATTTTGATTCTAGTTCTGTCTCTTATGATCTATGTGAACTTGAATAACTTAATCACTTCAATTTCCTCTGTAAAATCAAGTTGCACCAAACTAAACCTCTCCTGTTAGTCTCAATGATTTTTAAGAAACAGACATTGCTAAAATTAAATTATTTCCATAACAAGGCAATAGGTTTGTAAGAGGCTTGTGAGTAAAAGAATCCCTTATAAAAATAAATAAAAAAATAAAAAAGCAACACAGGAAATTGAGATATTTAGGTTGGGGAAGACAATGCTTAAAGAAGATATGACAGCTATCTTCAAGTTTTCAAATGGCTTTAAAGTAAAAAGGGGATTTGGCTGTGTTGTCCATTCCAGGGGGCAGAACAATAACTAAAAAATAGAGGCAGCAAAGATATTTTTGGTGATTAAATGTAAAAAAAATCTTAACAATTAAAGCTATAAAAATGAATTTATGTGTCCTTGGCAGTTAGTGGATTTACAATCATTAGAAGTCTATTTACAAAAGTTAGATGAGAACTTCAATTAGTCTAACAGTTTTGGTACTCTGGGCTCAAGCTCTCCTGATTGATGATGTAATTTGTCCATTAATATATATCCAGGTACAGAACACAGTCCATGCTTCATCTCCTATCAAGCTCTATGCATTGACCATGTTCTAGTATCTTTCTTCTAACAAGTAATACCCTGTCTCAAACTTTCCACCTTTTATTCATAAAAACTTAATTCAATCAATACTAATAGCTCTTTTGGAAAGGCTGTATAACTTGCCACCCTTAACACTACACTCTGCATGCTTGACTCAATCCAGACAAAAAGAAAAACTCAGTTTATTGGCCACCATTCTATTTTACATAAATACATTGGCAACTGGGTGGATGGGAAGGCATAAACCTTTTGAAGAGTTTACTATGTGCAAGAAACTATGAAGTACTTCACAAATATGTTTTCATTTAATCCTCAGGACTATTCTGAGGAGTGGGTGTTACTATTATCCTCATTTTACAAGTGGGGAAACTAAGGTAGATTTAAGTAATATGTCCAGAGTCACAAAGCTGAGAAATATTTAAACTGAATTTGGACACAAGTCTTTCTGACTTCAGGCTCAGAATTATGCTATATAGATACTATTATAATATAAATTTCTTGAGGAGAGAATATATCTCACTATTTTTATACCTAATTTATAGCACACTCCCTGGCATAGAATACATGCTTAGTTCATTCATAAACTTATACATTCACTCACTTCTCAAAGACATTGGAGAAGGGGATTCCTGTTCACCACATTAAGTACTTGTTGAACTAAAAATTATCTATCATTACAATACTGTCATTCTATGATTTTGGAGTCTTTATTTTTTCAAAGTTATCTTGATTGCATTTCTTAAACTATTGTAAAGTTACTTTTGTCTGTCTATTCTCTGTTGCTAGTTTGGGTTTGTATATTTATTTTGGTAATATATTTTGGACTGTTTTCTTTGAGAAACTAAAGTCCCTATCTCAGGAGATGAAATTTGTGATGAAATTTAGGATATGTTTTCATTTTCTCTTCTCATCTCATTTAATTACTCTTATCCTAGGCAACATAAGAGTTGTCTGACTGTGGTCAAGTCATTTGGATTCTCTGGCTCTCAAGTCACCTACTAAGTTTGCTGGAAGAAAAGAATGTAAGTAATAACATGTTATAAAAATTAATAATGAATAATTATCTACCTATGTGATCTTAGGTTAGTGACTCCTCCTCTTTCTAGTCCAATTATGTTATCTGTAAAATTAGGGGATAAGATTGAATGACCCATAATATCTATTAATAAGTTTAAAATATAATAAAATGTACATTGTGGGAACAAAAAGACAATCATTGGCTTTGTAATCTGAAAACACGATCACATGACCAGCTCATATCTTGCCTTTCTTACTTACTGTGTGATCTTAATTAAGTAATTTATATTTCCTAGGACTCATTTTCCTTTTCTGTAAAAGGGGCAACTAGGTGGCACAGTGGATAGAGCACTAGCCCTGAAGTCAGGAGGACCTGAATTCAAATTTGGTCTCAGACACTTAACATTCCCTAGCTGTGTGACCCTGGGCAAGTCACTTAACACCAATTGCCTCAGCAAAAAAGGCAAAAAAAATTTTTGGACTAGAGAACCACTAAATTTATTTCCAACTTTTACTCTAAGATACTGTGACAAGAGGTTCCTTGGAGCATAATTGACTAATTTGTAGCTATTTCTAATGCCTATGATTTTTAACTTTGTAAAACACTCATCTTTGGGAAAAGAATTGCTGTAGAACTTAATATTTTGTATTCCAAAGTTTTAACATTACTTGAAGTAAAAAAAAAATAAAACCATAATCAGAAAAGAAATGAGTCATTTCTACCATGGCACCAAAAATTTAGGAACTGCTAGGAAGATTTTTGACAGGCAGAAACACTGAACCTAGCATATAAACAGTAAAAGAAGCCTATTAAAATATGATTATCAACTATCTCTATTTTGCCTTTGCTCTGACCTGATCATAGTCTCTCCAGCAGTATAAACAGATGCATGTTTTCATACACACACATGCACACATATATGCAGGAATACATATATACACATATTTGTCCATACACTCATCCATTTATACGTACATATATGTGTATATGCACATATGTGTATATTTGTGTGTATATTTAATATTCAGTAAAAACACTTCCATTTTTCAGAGAGTGATGAAAATTGTTTCATAATAAGATGTAGCAGGTCTCGGTGAGAAAAAAAAATGGCTACAGGATCAGAAGAGCCTGATTCAGATCCCAGAGCTGCTACGTCTTAGTTGTATAACCTTAAGAAAATCATTTAATCTGTCCAGTCGTCAGATTCTTCATTGGCCAAATGAGAAATCTGAACATAGCAATCTCTGATGTACTTTCCAGCTTTACATCTGTGATCTTCAGACAGTTGCATTGTTACTACTAATTATTGAACAGTATGTTACTTGTTACTAGCCAATCTATCCAATCAAAGGCAGACATTGTTAAGGCAAATCACCTCTGGCGGAAAAGCTCTATGTCTTTATTACTGGAGAGAATTTGTCTGACCCATCAAAGAGATCCGCCAGCCTCCCACTGAAGTCTTGAAGGCATGGGAAGACTCAGGGAAATGTTCACTGCTCGGAAATGAAATTGTAGAGATGATGAACATCTTCAGGTTGATTAAATGAAATGGAAATCCATTTTCTCTTTCATACTGCAAGAGGCTTAACATTAAAAAACTAATCTTTTCTAAGATAAAGTTCATTAACACAATGATTATTCATTTGGCTCCTATAACGATATTGCTGCTTAATCACCAGAACATTGCTTCCTGTGCTCGCTGGGAGCCAGCAGGAAACATTTGAAGAGTGAGTCCTGGCGCTAATGTGACGGGAGAGGGAATGGAATTCTCACTGCTCCTCATTTCCGATGTGCAGCACATTCTTGCTCAGGAGTCGAACACTACCCATCAAACAGCAGGAGCTTTAAACCCCACATTAAACGCAGAATAAAGTTATACAACCCTGAAGTCGAAATCTCTGCCTCAGGTTTCCTGTCTCTCCCTAACTTTAGGATGTTTCTCGAGGGGGCATTTCCATTAGAAACTCAGATTTGGGTAGATTTAATCTAGACAATTGTACATAATATTGGATCGGATTTGAGACCTACTTTGGCAGCCTGGGTGTTTAGTTTAGTGTATAAGGACTTGGATTAGACAATCAGATCCAATTGCCAATATAAAAACCCACATCCTTAACAACTCAATGTTCAGATAAAATACTTATAGTTATGTGATCATAAAAAACAAATCTTGATAATAGAAAAATCAATTTGATCAGCAGGTTGGCCACAAAAATACACACATACCAACACAAATAGATGTATACATACAGATATACATAAAGTGCATAGTTGGCCATAGAATGTTATGAATCTATAAATAGACATGGAAAAATTATAAACCATATAACAGAAGGAATATGTCAAAGACAATAAAATTACAGAAATGCCTTGGTATAGTAGAAATACAAAAACAGAAAAGCACCAGTTCAGGAGCAGTAAAGCCTGCATTTAAAACTTGCTTCTCATGCTTAGTAATTGTGGGATATTCGAAAATGTATTCATCTTCCCTCTATCCTAGATTCTTCATTCATAAAATGAGGTCTTAAACTAGCTTGATTTCATAGTTATTTCTAACTTTTTTCATAAAGAAGGATATGTCTTTTAAGTAAAATAGCTTAATTATTTAGTTTAATAATAAAACCAAGATTCATGAACACAATCATTTTGATGGTGGGTGGCAGAGGGAATTCTGTGTTCCTACAATTGGGTAGCATGGGAGTCTATATTTTTTCTTCACAGAATTGAACAGAACTAAGTTTTTCACTTATTGTACTTTGAACAGAAAATGAAATCCTAACTGGCAAGTATTAGCCTGTAGCTATTTATTATGTTCAAACAAAATCGAGTTGATGTTATTTTCCTAATTTTGCATCCTGATCTCAGCACTTCACTTCATGAACATTGGCTTGTTTAATATGTCACTCTTGTCCTAGCCCCACTATTTACCTCCCAAATCATGACTTAAATTTTTATTGGTCCTCAGAACAAGGTGACTTGAACAGTTCACTTCTCTTATCAATATTGTGGTTTTAAATGTAATTTTGCTCATCTCCTTTCATTGTTCTCATATAAGAACCCTTTTCTTTCCAAGAAAGGTATTATAATCCAGAGGAAAGGATGCTGAATTTAGAGTAACTACATCTGTGTCCAAATCCTAGATATGCCACATACTAACCTTTGTGACTTTAAACAGGTAATTTAACCTGTCTATGCTTCAGATTTCTCATCTATAAAATGAAACTAGAGTTAAACTATATGACCCCTAAAAATCTCTTCTAGTTCTAAAACTATGATTCAAGAATCTTATGAATAACTGCTCTGTTAAGGGAGCAGTCCCTTACAGTATGTTACTTGTTACTAGCCAATCTATCCAATCAAAGACTGACATTGTTAAGGCAAATCACCTCTGGTGGAAAAGCTCTATATCTTTATTACTGGAGAGAATTTGTGTGAGAGTGAAGCAACTAATCATTATCATTATGTGAAAATACAAATAAAAATGGATAATAAACCTGCAGATAACTGAGAGTTAACCATATCAGCATGATCAGTGGGGTTACAAATGTGTGTCATGCACTCATGTGGTTCTGTTCATTCAGTGACAGCCATTGACATATTTAACATTTTCTAAATAAAAAACGAGCAGCATTGAAAGAGTTTTTGTACTGGGAGCATAAGGTTAGCCATAAAGAAGTAATGTTCCCTAGATTTGAAGGGAAATCACAGTGACTAGAAAAGCTTAAAGATATAAAGCTATTATATAAGCATCATCACCCATAAGTGGAATAGAAAAGGAAGAAAGAATTCAATGTGGAAACATGAGCTATTCGCTTGAGGCCAGATTCAGTGGCCAGCTACTGTGAAAAAGACCACACCTCTGACTACTTATTTCACTGCCAAATGGATAGCAGATGCTCAATAAATGGGAAAGATGATGATGCTAAATAATGATTTACCAGCCATAATCAGATACCCAGAGAATAAGATACTTAACAGTATCATCTTCAAATTTAAAGGGCAGCGATGGAGCCAAGATAATGGATTAAAGATAGGGACTCACTCAAACTTTCCTTTAATCTGCTCCAAATTCCTTTAAATAATGACTCTAAACAAATTTTAGAGCATCAGAATACCCCAAAATATGGAGTAGAACATTTTCCAGATGAAGACAATTTAGGAGGTCAACAGAAAGAATCTGTGAAACCAGAGAGGGAGTCCAATTTGCAATCTCAATGCAAATCTTGCCAGCACATCCCTGATCTGGTTCCAACCCAATGGATTTAGGGACCTCTGAATCAATGGTAGTACTAGTGGTTTCCAGACGTTTTAGCCCAGAAATAACAAAGAGCACTTGGAATATCAGCAGAAAATTTCTGTGGAATAAGGGTGGAGTCCACCATCCCAGAGAAGACCACAGAACAGTTCCAGCCCAACCCCAGCAACAGCAAGATAGGATTATTGAATTCATGGTGGTTCTGGTGGTTTCTGGATTTCTTGGCCAGGAGACACCAGTGTAGACATAGAAGGTTAGTGGAGAGGGTTGTGGCACTGGGTAGGAATCCAGAATGCTTTTCTAGAACAGACCACAACAGCATAATGTGGGCTTCAGCCCCAGCCCTCATCTCAGCAGCAGCACAGGCAGTTTCTAGACCTCTCAGCCCAGAAGCAGCAAAAAATACTTTGAAGTTTGGGGGGAAAGGTTTGTCAGTAGAATGAGAGGCCCTTGAGAAACTAGCAAACCAAAAGCTGGAGTAGGCAGTGATGGAAGTAACAACTTCCTGGGGGCTGCAGTTCAAAAGGATGTCTCTTTATTAGCACTGAAGAAGGACTCTGTTGCTTTAACACATTAGATATTACAGCTACAGTGATGGGAGAGACATTCCTAACAATTAAAGGGCAGAAAAGAGGGTTTGTAGTTAAGTTCCTAGAAAAATCTCTGAAAATAGCTGCACAAAACTATCAAAGCTTGACATAGTGCACATTCTACCCTGGAAACTGAGCCCTACTTTAAAAAAGAGTTAAATGCCAAGTAATAGGCTAGGAAAATGAGCATACAACAGAAAAAGTTTCTGACTAGTGAAAGTTACTATGGTGACAAGGAAGTTCAAAACACGCCATCAGAAAATGATAACAAAATCAAAGCTCCTCCATCCAAAACCTCCAGGAAAAGGATTGTTCTCAGGCCATGGAAGAGCTCAAAAAGGATTTTGAAAGTCAAGTAAGAGAGATAGAGGAAAAATTAGGTTGAGAATTGAGAATAATGCTAAAAGAAATGCAAAAAGCTAATGAGGAGAAGAATGCCTTAAGCAAAATTAGTCAAATGAGAAAGGAAGTACAAAGGCTTACTGAGGAAAATAATTCCTTGAAAATTTGAGTTTTGAGCAAATAGAAGTGAATGGCTTAATGATAAATATCTCTTTGGAAAAACAACTGACCTGGAAGATAGATCCAGGAGAGATAATTTAAAAAATTATTGCTTTACTGCAAGTTGTAATAAAAAAAAGGAATCTGAAAATCATTTTCAAGAAATTATCAAGGAAAACTGTCCTGATATTTTAATCAGAGGGTAAATACAACTTAAAAGAATCTAACAATCATTTTCTAAAAGAGATCTCCAAATGAAAACATCCAGGTACAATCTAGCCAAATTCTGGAAATCCCAGGTCAAAAAGAAAATTGTACAAGCATTCAGAAAGAAAAAGTATAGTGGAACCATAGTGAAGATAACACAAAATTTAGCACTTTCTACTTTAAAAACTGGATGACTTGAAATATGATATTCTGGAGAGCAATAGATCTAAGATTACAACCAAGAATCACCTACCCACCAAAACTGAATATAATCCTTCAGGAGAAAAAGTCAAAATTCAATGAAATAGAGGAATTTCAAGCATCTGTGATGAAAAGATTAGAGTTAAATAGAAAAGTCAATTTTCAAATACTCAGGAGAAGCATAAGAAGGTATGTGATATCATAAGGTTTATCTATTTACATTCCTACATGGGAGAATGCTACTTGTAAAATCATTATAATTTTTTCATAATAATGATTGTTGGAAGGAATATAGAGACAGAGGGCAGGTAGAAGTAGAATATGAAGGAATAATATCTTTAGAAAATGAAATTAAGGGGTGAGGAAGAAATGTATCAGGAGAAAGGGAAAGGGAGAAGTGGAATAGCATAAATTATTTTCCATATAAAGAGGCACAAAAAAGCTTTTACAATGGGGAGGAACTGAGGGAGGAGACGGTGGGTGAGTGAACATTACTGTCATCAAAATTAGCTCAAAGGAGAAATATCTTATCCTGTAGGAAAGTATGAGGGAAATAAGAAATGGGAATGGGGGAGGATGATAAAAGAGAGGGGATATTGGAGGAGAGAATGGTCAGTAGCAAAACACTTTTGAGAAGGGACAAATTGGGAAGAGAGAGAGAATAGAATAAATGAGGGTATATATGATTAGCAATAGTAATTGTAAAATGAATTTTAAAGCAAGTTTCTCCGATAAGGGCTCATTTCTCAAATGTATAGGGAACTGAGTCAAATTTACAAAAAAATAAGAACCATTTCCCGATTGATAAATGATCAAAAGATATAATCTATTTCCAAAGGTCTATATATGCATGCATATCCTTTGACCTAATAAAAAAAATCCTTTGACCACTATTAGACTTGAATACCAAAAGAGGTTTTAAAAAAAAGGATAAGCACCTATATGTGCAAAACTATTTATAACAGCTCTCTTTTCAGAGCAAAAATATGGAAATTGAAGGGATGTCCATCAATTAGGGAATAGATGAATTAATTGTGGTGTGTGATTATGATATGATATTATTTCTGTAAGGGAAATGATAAGCAGGATGGTCTCAGCAAAAACCTGAAAAGTACTCCAAGAACTCAAGAAAAGTGTAATGTACTTTATACAAAATGACAGCAATGTTCTGGGATGATCAGCTGTAAATGACTTTGCTAGTTTCAACAGTACAATGATTCAGGACTACTCTGAAGGACTTATCATGAAAAATTCTATCCATACTGAGAAAAAACACTTAGTGTGTCTGAATACAGATTAAACTGTCTCTTAACTCTGTCTCTGCCTCTGTCTCTCTCTTTCTCTCATTTATACACTTGTTTCTCAAAGTCATTTTTCTTGTGTTTTGTTTTTTTGTTTTAGTGTGGGAGATCTCTTTTCATTCACAACATGACTTTTATAGAAATGTTTTGCATAACTTCACATGTGGTTTTTTAATGAGGACTGAGGGTGGTGATAAGGGAAAGAATTTCAAACTCAAAAGTTTTAAAAAACAAATGTAAAAAATGTTCTAAATGTAACTGGGGGAAATATTACACACACACACACACACACACATATATATATATATATATATATATATAAACAAGCTGCAGGCACCAATAAAAGAATGTTCATGGCATATATTTTCCTCAGTTTATTACTATAGAGAAGTATTATCTTTCTTTATATTATTATTTGTGGTTTATTTCATTTTTTTGGCCAGATCTATGACTTTATGAGTATAAGGAGATGTGGACAAGAAGTTAAGTGGAATTAACAGAGGAGTATCTTTGGTACCATGGTAATTTGAGTTTAAATCCTGCTCCTGACATATACTGACCTTAATAAAATCATTTAATATCTCTGTACCCTTCTTTTCCTGGCTATAACTATGTGACAGAATAGTTGCTGATTCATTTAGAGGTTGGCTGATAATGACCTATAAAAAATTCAGACTGGCCTGGTTTTAATTTTAATTAAATTTAATTTTAAAATTGTTGACTCTAGAGATCATCTTCAATCCTAGTGTCTTAGAGATGGAAAGGAACTTAGAAATTATCTAAATTAATCCTTTTATTTTAAAACTCAGGAAATTGAGAATGAGATAGGCTTCATTCCTTGGATTCTAACATTTTGAGCTGGATGCTACCTAGGTGATATAGTAGATTGAGTGCTAAACATACTATGAGGAAGATTTGAGTTTAAATCCAACCTTAGATATTTAATAATTGCATTAATATGTTGAAGCAACATACTGTCTGCTTATAGCTATAAATTTGGGTTAAATAATTCTCAAGATTATTTTTAGTATAAAATATGAAAATGTTTGTAAAGAATGTTGCAAATCTTAAACACTGTACAAATCCTAATTATTATTATTAAAATTATTCTTGTCCAGTTGTAGGCCAGTGAAAATAAATTATTTTTCCAAAGCCAATCCAAACACCAAAATTTGATTATCAGTCACCAAAGACAATAACATTTCCATTATATGACCTCTCCTACTTTTGCCCCCCAAGGTTATAAATCTATTTAGGTATCAGAATGGAACCATATCTTAGAGAAAAAAAAATTTTCTACTCAAATGCTCTAAATCTGTCATAAGATAATGGGAATGCTTCCCTCTTTACTTGCCTTATTGCATCAAATTTGAGTTAGGTGCAAAGAAGAAATTCCCCATTTTTAGTTATTGAAGTTAATAGAAAGCAAAATCAGGCTGGCAATATGTCAAATAATCATTATCACTAATAACATATTAGAGCAAAATTCAGAAACATCTCTCTTGAGTCATAGATGGCTATAAGAATAAGTGAACTCTTGTGCCCCAGGGAGTGGTTATGCTATTCATTATTATTTATGCATAGTTTGGTTTCTCTTCTGGACACTGAACAGTTTATCTTCTTTAATTTCTACATTTGGCTATTATCCCACCAATACCATTATGAGATGGCAGGAATTTTTGGTTTTCATTTTGAATTATACATGTGGAGTAATTCAGTGACAGATATTGACATTGTAGCAAGGTTGATCTCAAATGCAGACCAAGTTATATATTTGATTAATTGGTTACTCAGTGGAATTTTTTTTTAAATGCCAGTCTGATCAGAAAGTTTGAATTTGTCCTTTCACTTGTGTTGATTTCACTATGTATCAGCATTAAAAGCTTTGTCAGACATCCTAATAGAATAAAAATAGGTAGAGCACTGAATATGGAGTTAGTATAAAACAGCTCATATCACAGCTCTGTTACCTACTGAAAGAATCTTGGACATCAGACTTCAGGTTACTCATCTCTATGAATCCTAAGGGAAAATTTTACTTCCCTTAATTTGTTTAATAGATCCTACCCCAATCCTCTGCTCCTGTTTTAGGTAAGGTTGAAAGAAAAAAGAAATAATATTGGAGAGAGTCTAAGAAGTGTTGACCCTAAAAATAATAAGATCCTGAGGTAGCACTCAGCTGTCTGCAGCAAAGAGAAAAGGAACAAAGAAGCAATGATTATGTTTTGAGATATGTATCAGCTAATCTAGCAGGGGGCAGAGCCAAGATGAAAACATGACTCTCTGCGTCCTCCTCCTATCTTCTCTCAAATCAACAATAAAATAAGCCTCTGAACTGATCTTCAAATCAACGAATCCAGAAACATTTGGACACTGCTTTCTGAAGAACTTCATATTAGGTTTGTTTAACTCGGACAGAGGGATAAACAGTGGACTCAGTGCAGGCCGGAAGTGAGGGTGGGACTCAGCTCATCATGGCAGAAACTCCAAACTCCAAACACCTGGAGTTTATCTGAGACACTGGGGATACTCTGCCCTGATTGGGGACAGGTGTTATGGCAGACTTGCCTTATTTAAGGAGTAATTCGGGCTTAGTCCTAGACCCCACCCGAACAGCACCTTAAGTTAATTAGCCGAATTGCCCCAGGGCAAAGAACTTCAGCCACCATTTTTCCAAGCCTTAAAGAGACATCCATGCTGTCTAAAAAATGAAGAAGCAAAAGAGAGCTCTCAACATAAACAGCTTCTATCAAGAGAAAGAAGGGCTGACCCCAGATCCTGAGGTTCCTTTAGACTAAACTCCAGAGGAAGTTATTAAGGATCATCACTGGTCCTCTTTTCAAAAGATTTTTCTGGAAGTTTGCATAAAGAGCCTCAAAAGAGAGCTGGAGAATAAATGGGAAAATAAATTGAAATCAGTGCAAGAAGGATACAATATCTTGCAAGAAGGATATAACGCCCTGCCTATATCCCAAAGAGATCTTAAAGGAGGGAAAGGGACCCACATGTGCAAAAATGTTTGTGGCAGCCCTTTTTGTAGTGGCAAGAAACTGGAAATTGAAAGGATGCCCATCAATTGGAGAATGGCTAAATAAATTATGGTATATGAATGTTATGGAATGTTATTGTTTTGTAAGAAACGACCAACAGGAGGATTTCAGAGAGGCCTGGAGGGACTTGCATGAACTGATGCTGAGTGAAATGAGCAGAACCAGGAGATCATTATACAGAGCAACAAGACTATACGATGATCAATTTTGATGGACATTGTTCTCCTCAACAATGATGTGATTCAAACCAGTTGTTCAGCGATGAAGATAGTCATATACATCCAGAGAGAGGCCTGTGGCAACTGAGTGTGAACCACAACACAGCATTTTAACGCTTTGTGTGAATATTTCCATGCATTTTATTTTCCTTCTTAGGTTGTTTTTTCTTCTTCTCTTTCTAGATCTGATGTTTCTTGTGAAGTAAGATAACTGTATAGATATGTATACATGTATTGTATTTGTCATATAATTTATCCTATTTAGCATGTATTAGATTACCTGTCATCTAGGGGTGGGGGTTGGGGGGAAGGAGGGGAAAAGCTTGGGAAAAAAAAGTTTTTGCAAAGGTCAATGTTGAAAAATCACTCATATGTTTTGTAAATAAAAAGCTTTATATATTTTTTAAAAAAGGATATAATGCCCTGCAAAAGAGATATGAAAAAGACACCAATTTATTGAAAAATAAAATTAGTGAAGTGGAAAAAGAGTGCAATGAACAAAAAATTTCAATTGGCCAGTTACAAAAGGAGCTTAAAAAGGTAATTGAAGAAAACAACACTTTAAAAATAAGAATTGAACAAATGCAAGTGAATGACTCAATAAGACTTCAAGAATCAGTCAAACAAAAACAAAAAATGAAAAATTAGAAGAAAATATGAAATATCTCCTAGGAAAAACAACTGACTTGGAAAATAGATCTAGGAGAGACAATCTAAGGATTATTGGACTTCCTGAAAGCCAAGATGAAAAAAAGAATCTAAACATTATCTTCCAGGAAATCCTGAAAGAAAACTGCCCTGAGATTGTAGAATCAGAAGGCAAAGTCACTATTGAAAGAATTCACTGATCACCTCCTGAAAGAGACCCCAAAATTAAAACCCCAAGGAATATCGTGGCTAAATTTCAGGACTATAGAACCAAGGAAAAGATTCTGCTAGCAGCTAGAAAGAAACAATTCAAATACCAAGGATCAATAATTAGAATCACACATGATCTGTCAGCCTCCACATTGAAGGATCAAAGGGCCTGGAACCAGATATTCTGAAAGGCAAAGGAACTTGGATTACAGCCAAGAATAACCTATCCAGCTAGAATGAGCATTAACCTCCAGGAAAGAAGATGGTCATTCAATGATATAGGTGACTTTCACCTATTTCTAATGAAAAGACCAGATCTGAACAAAAAATTCGACATCCAAACACAGAACTCAAGAGAAGCATAAAAAGGTAAAAAGGAAAGGACTCTTGAGATATTTTTCAGTATTACAACTTGGGTCCATAAAGGAGCAGCATTGAGTCAAGCAACAAGCTCCAACTAATGACCCTGTGGACAAAAAAACAAAACAAACAAACAAACAAAAAAAACCACTACAATCATTTTCAATCCCGAAGGTCTTGACTAAAATGTGATTCAATTCTCATAAAGATATGGCTAATGAGCTAGAAAAATCACAGTGTTTTCCTTTTTTTTCCCATTTATATAGGTAGAGTTCTTCCACTTCTTTAATTTTTATGAACCTCAGGTTTACAGGGATAGGAATTATTGTTATCCCCACTCCCACCCCAACCACAAAAAAAGATCACAGAGGGAAGGAAAACAAAAGAAAAAAAAAGTACAGATACTTATCTCCACTAAAGGATAGATGAGTTCATTTGTTTTCCCATTGAGGTTATTCAGTGTGTGTGTGTGTGTGTGTGTGTGTGTGTGTGTGTGTGTGTGTATGTGAAGAGAGACAAAGCAGAGATAGAATGAAGAATGGAGATAGGAGAAGAGGTAAGAGAAAGAAAGAAAGATGGAAAAAGAAACTTATGAGACTTTTTTTTAATGAGTCATCTGGAGATTTATTTTTAAGCACACAATCAGAAAATATGTGGCTGGTATTTACAATAACAAAAAAAAGTTAAAAGAGTAGAACTGATTTGCCTTGGATAAAATCCTCCAATATTGTTACAGGTGAATTAAAATACTTTGTGTGACAAAATTAAAGTCAGAGTGAATAAATGTCAAGTGGAGGGGTGAAGGACAAAAGGAATAAGTACTGTATCCTTATCAGTTCTTTTGGTGTACAGCACAGAGATAACATCTGTACAAGAAGAGGAGGTACAGAAGAATGGAACTTTTGGAGGAGGGAGGGATTTAAAATAGGGAAAATAAAACAGATGCTTAGATTCAAGGAGGGTGACTTACTGAAGTGTAATTCTATGAAGAAGTACATATTTTCAGTGAGAGTTGGGAATGGCATTATGTGTTTAATCTTAGGAGAGTTTGAACATCAAGAAAACACCTTCTAAGATAATGTCATGTCTCTGTGTCTTTCTCTTCTAAAGAAGGGATATGCAAGTTTGGGGGATCAGCCATCATTCTGAAAGAATAGATAAAAAATGAGATATCAAAGATGAAATAACATGACCAATAAAGAGAAAAAAACCTGGAGAAAACAGAAGGGAGAATTTCAGCGCATGATTTGAAACATAGATAATTCCTACCCAGAGACTCTGTAATAACAATAACAATAATAACATTTATATAGCACAATAAGGTTTACAAAGCATTTTACATATTGTCTCTCATTTGATCTTTGTAACAACCCCATAAATCAAGTGCTGTTATTATTCCCCTTTCACAGATGATGACGCTGAGACTGTGAGGAGTAACATAAAAGGGAACTCTTTGAATCAGGATCAATTAAGTTTTTCTCATTCCAGGTCCAGCAATCTACCTGGTGGGCCACTTAAGTAATTACCTTATTAATTCTCTGTAACTTCTGTCCATCAGTATAATTCTTTAAGATAGGTAGTGAAAGATTTAGGAATTCCCCTCTGAGTGACTTCATCATAACATTTAAGCTCACTTTTCTCTAAAGATCCCTTTAGACTCTCTCAAAGTTGACAACAACCTCATTGAGTATCCCATAGACATTTTCTTCATGACAGTAAATTCTCCAAGTATTCTCTGAGAAGAAGTTCTCTTAACTATCTCTTAGGATTTTACCTAGGTTTCTATCATTTTTGATAGTTAATTGTCAGTTCTAAAGATGATATTTTCTTTCTTAATTGTATAATAACAAAGCACCTATGAAAAGGATATTTCAAACTAGATGATCCACATATTTTTTAAATGCATGAGGTACATGAAAAGAACAATTGAGACTACCCCCAAAGAATAAGAGCCAGTGTTCAATAATTAGAACAAACAGAATTTTAAATATTATTAAGATACTTAAATAGTGCTATTTGAGAAAAAAAATAGATGAAAGTGACTTTGAACTCATTATGGCTGCTTACAGAAAGGGAAAAAATTAATGCCACAAAGCATCATTTTGGCAAGGAAAATAGCTCATCTCTTACCTAGTTTTGATCAGTCTGCTAAAAATTTGGGATATTTCACAAGTACAGCAACTTTGGACCAAATGGTTCAAATAGACTGCCATCTGGTGTTAAAAATAAATACTTCACTCTGAGTTATATTCAAGTCCCTTACATTTTAGCCTTGGCAACACAGGAAGAAACCCAAATCAAATACTGTTTCCTCATGAAATGTTTTGTATAAAGTGTGTAGGCAGACTAAGTAACCTCTTCAATTCCTTTCTAGGACATCCAGCAAAAACAGATCTCATACTTTATTACAAAGCAGTCATTTAAAAAATGCTACTAGATAAGAAATAGAGTGGTTGATGAATAGAATATATTAACTACATAATACAGAGAAGAAAATCAGTACAGTAACACTGTTTGTTTAATTTAAAGAGCTTAACTTTGAGAAAAGAACTCACTTTCTCCACTCCATCTCTATGACTTGGATAAGTCATACCTTTCTATCTTATTGCCTTTACCTATCTGTAAAAGGGGTTGGAAAAAAACATCTTTTTAAAATAAAAATTTGATAACATTTGATAAAAATTGTTCAGGAAATTGGAAAGTAGTCTGGCAGTCTCTTGGCACATAGTATCTTACTCCATAAACCAAAATGAATTCAAATTGGGTATATAAATGGTGATTCACAAGCAAACTGGGGAAGCATGAAAAAAAAATTCCCAGATCTGTGGCTCAGCTAAAAGTTCGTGACCAATTAAGAGATAAAAAGTCTCAAAGGAAGACAAAATACATAATTTCGATTACATAATTTTGAAAAAAAGTTTTTGCACAAATTGAAAAATTTCCAAGATTAGAAGAAAAGCAAGAAAGCAGAGAAATTTTTTGTAGCAAGTTTCTCTATTTTTTATGTCCATAAATCAATCTATTTAGTGATTTTATAATAGAGTTAATAATTGTGGTGTTAGTTAAAGGACTTATTCTGGTAAATGATCTGAGTTTAAATGAATGTAAGCAGTTGAAGTAAAGTGAAGGATCTCAAGTATTATTTATATGGCAATGCAAGTTTGAGAGACATTTTGCATTTTTCTTTAGCGTATCACCAATAATCAATCACCAAAGAACCAGTTTACTATTGATGGATTAAGAAATGATTATTGGGTTAGATGGAATTTCTTGCCTTTCAAACTATTCTTGCTTTCTTCTCAATAAAAATTAAGAATGATACATATCAAATAATAATAATAACATAAACAAAATATTAACTATAATATAAACCAATGATAATGATTAATAATAATAAAAAAATTTAGATATCCTATATAGGATTTTGGATGTGGGGTATGCATGTAAGAGTACACTGAAAGTTCTTAAATAAATTTGCTGAAGGAAAAAATCATGATTTGAGACAAATGAATAGTAGTGTGTACAGAATATGTCAGGAAAATGAGAAGATTTCTTTTATTCTACACATCAATAGATGAAAAAAAACTATGTTCAGTGAGGTCTATCACAACTAGGATGAGTCAATGTCTTTGACAGAAGTTATTTAGAAACAGAAATGTGTGCATGAACAGAACAAAAGATTGATGCTTGTATTTTTGTCTCCCAGAAAGATCATGGTGATTATGCATGTGATAATATTTTATTTCAAACAGAACTGGGATATTAGTTAATTATGCAATTACCATGTTTTCACCACTTAAATCTCCAAAGAGCTGACAGCTTACAGCTTGAATTGTGCATGTCCTCAAACTAAAACAAAATATGGTTTGAAAAAATTACATCTTTTTCCTACATCTTAAATGTGAGTGCTTTTGATGAGCTGATCCATTCCTTGTGGAGTTTTAAGCATGATTATATGTCTTGTTGATTCACATACCTAAACAATTTAAATGTGCTCATGACTAAAATATTTTTGGGTTTTGAAATATCAATTCTTATTAAGGTCTTAAAGGGGGAAAAACAAACGAGGATCACATTTTAGTGACTAATAGGAAGAGATGTATTTTCAATGTCTTGTTAAAACTGTACATGCATGATTTTAGAACTAATCATTATCCTGTGTAATTGTTAGAAAGAAGCTAACACCAGGAAATTATAAGGATGGAACTGAAACAGCAAAATGTGAAAACAACTCATCTCATACTGTGCCAGGCAAAACTACTAAGTAAATAACTGGGACTTTATAGAGGACACAAATTATATAAGATGATTTTTGATTGTGTAGTGAAAAGCTAGAAATGCATGAGTCCCCCTTTTAAATTAGCAGGAAGTCTCTCATCAAAGAACTGAGAAAGAGTAGCTTAGATCAGTAAATAACAAAATAAATATTTTATTTATTTAAAATTTACCTATATTAATTTTGAAAGCATAGGCTACAGATTTTTATTTACTTCTTAGGAAAGCAATTAGCATTCAATAAGTATTTACTGGTACTGGGCATTCAAAAATAAAAGTGATACAGTAGTCCTCCTAATTGGTCTCCATAGCTTCAGTTTCTTTCTGTTTCAATCCTTTCTCTAAACATATGCCCAACAGATAACCAAAATAAATAAATTATGGGTCTTATCATGTCACTGGTATATACAAGAAATGTCTCATTATTGATCCTAAGATCTAATTTCTTTATTTGGCTTTTAAAGACCTTCACAATCTAGCATCAATCTATCACCTTTCCACACCTTTCCCATCATTCTACCTCACTCTTGTTGTCTTGTTGCCATTTCATGAGTCAAATAAATAATTAATATTTATTAAACTATCCTTCTAGGTACCAGATACTGTCCTAGGCCATGGGGATACAAATAAAATGATTTCTTCCCTTGGATTTTAAAATCTGGCAATACACACCCACACATGCATACATATTTATGTTGTGTTTGCTTGTATGTATATTGAATAAATGCAAGGTCATTTAGGAAGAAAAACATTCATAGTTGAGGGGATTTGGAAAGATTTTTGTAACAGATAGTGCTTGGATTGTGTCTTGAAGGGAGGGAATCTATATAGCAGATATAAGAAAACATAGTAAACAATCACTGTAAAGAGAAAATGAGAAAAGAAATATCATGGATAACAAATTGAGTGAATATCAGTTTGGCTTGTTTGAGAGGGGTAGGATAAGAGTAATGTACAATACAGCTAGAAACAGATTGTGAAAGTTTGTAAAATAAACAAAAGATTTTATATTTGGTTCTGGAGCCAATAGGGAGCTATAAAAACTTTTTATGGTATATTATTGTATAGTATATAGATTTATACAGTATATATTATAATTTATTTTAAACAGGGGAGTTACTTGGTTATTTAAATTTTTCACTTTTTTATACCTAGAATGCTTTATTTCCTCAACTGCAAATATTCATTGAAGCTCAGATTATTTACCACCATGAGTCATGTCTTTACTTCTTAAATTATTAGCTCTCCAAACTAATTAATTACTAGACAGACAGACAGATAAGTAGATAGGTAGGGAAAGAGAGAGCAATTATAAATTAGGTAATGTATATAAATATATATTTTTTGTATTTGTGTATGTTTTCTCTTACTGAAATATATGCTTCTTTGTTAAAAAAAGATTGGTTATGTTTGTCTTTGTAATCCTACTGTCTAGCACAATGCCTGGAAATAAAGTAGTTGCTGTTTGAATTGAATTGTATCACCTGAATTATTTGTGGAATTGAGGGAGGACCAGGGTAGACATGCAAAGAGAGAAATATTATAAAGGAAAGATCCAAATGTTTCTTTAAAGGGAGAGGGGGCACACACACACACAGACACACACACACACAAAGTGTAAAACAAAACAAAACAAAATATATCTATGGCAACAAAACAACTTCCATGTGAGACTATCCTTTATAATTTTGAATAATTTTAACTGTTAGAAAGCTGCTTTTTTCCCCTGAGATCAAACCCAAATTTAGACCTTTGCAACTTCTACTCAAGGATTCTCTTTCTGCCATTTGTAATTATGGATTACTAATCTATTGTTTCATCCAAATGACAGCCCTTCAAATATATGAAAATATTGATTATCTCCACCACCTCAATTTCCTTGACAATTCTATTGTCATCATTTTGCCATAATAATAGAAGACTTCAATACAAAAACATGCTGAGAAATAAAATTAGTATTATCTGTCTTTTTATTATGGGCAATTTCAGTCAACAAATTTTTGAGAGTCAATATTACTCCTCCAAAATGCTACCCTTGGAGTTCATTACAAGAGATCACCTTATTTGCAAAACTATCTTTTCTTAAGAATATTTTCATAACTAAGTAGCTATGTTTGTTAGAGATTCATGATTTCTACATAAATCTGTGTACAGGTTTGTGTTTGTAACCCATTCTATGATCACAGATCAATCATTATCTCTAATAACAGTGATATACATAGACATAATATATACTTATTTATATGTATGTTCATAAAGTATAGAATTATATAGATCAAGATGATATTGATATAGATTATATGGACATTAGAAACAGATGTCAGGGAACTGAATATCCCCATTCCTTTTGAGTATATGGACCACATTTTACATAGGATATCCTTATATAAACTTCAGAGCCTGTTACAATATTGATTTTGATCTGTTTACCATAAGATAAAAAAAAAAATGCCTTTTCGTTTATTGTTGATGTAGGATTGAAAATGGATTAGATTACAAAAGTGCTAATCAGTCAAACAATTTTGTTATTCCTTCATGATTGTATCAGTGAGGAGTAAGATCCTTAGGCTCTTTTCCAAAAGGAGTCAATATAAAGTTCTAAGGTCATTCAGTGAGAATTACTATCAGGGGTAGCTGTGTGGTCCTGATTCCAGCTGCTTGTCTTCTGCCCCCTTTTATTGCCATTACTTTGAGCCATGGTTATAACTGTGATCATATGGCTTTGATGATTTTTCTTACTCTATTGCATACATCTAATATTTTCTGCTCTTAGATGAAGCAATATTAAACTAGGTTGTGATCTTGTGAGCTTCAATAGAGAGAAGAAAAAATCCCTGAGTGAACTGCTTGCCCACCAATCATAGAAAGCAGTCAAGAAAAGTTTGCAGAAACTTTGAAAATAAAATTTATAAAGAAAGGCAGAGCCAACATAGAGAATTAAAAGGAATCCACTGAAATGTTTCCAAATTTTCCCCCAAACCATTTTAAAATAATTCCTCAAACAATTTTCTAGAGTGGTAGAAGCAACAAAAAACCTGAGTAAAATAATTTTCCAAGCCATGTCAGCTAAGAGTTTGGCAGAAAGGTCTATCTTATGAGGGCGGCTGTGGTCCCTGGAAGTACAAAATAGGTTGTGTGGACAAGGTCTTGGTGGCAGCTGCAATTTTGGGGCAAGAGTTATGGTAACTCTCAGCACACAGATGGTAGAGGGGCAAAACAAATGTTCAGAAGAAAAATACAAAGACTATTTTTGCTGGAAATGGCATCAGAACCTGTTGTATCATCCATATATAATTCTGAGTTATGGTCCCAGGATGAGAATGAGTAGCCACGGGATTCAAATATGGGCAATGAAACAGAATGCTTTTCCCAGTATCATCAAAAGGATCCCTGTAATCTCCTTACCAGTTGTCTGGCTCTCTTATCATCTGTGGGCTGAGAACTCCAGAAACAGATGTAGCAGTGTTGATTCAATCACTCCCAAAGCTTGCTCATGTTTTTCTGGGGCCTAATTTGGAAGAGAGTGGGAGAGAATTTGGAACTCAAAATATATTTTAAAAAAAAAGTTAGATTGTTTCACATATAATGAGGGGATAAATATAAATTTTTAAAGTGTGAGTGGGCCAAAGAAAAATACATTGAAAAGTAATTTCACTAAAGACAATAAAAAACAAAGAACATGAGGATGAAGTTAAAATAATACTAAGGGGTAATTTTATATCTTTCAATGCTTGCATCAATAAAATAGAGAAAGAAGAGCACAACAAACTAAGTATGGAAAATTTTTTTAAAAACTAGAAAAATAACATATTAAAAATATTTAATTAAATACCAAGTTGGAATCTTGAAAATCAAAGGAAAGACTAATAAAATTGAAAGTAAAAAAAATCCTTGAACTAATATTTCTTTGAAAAATACAAAACAACAAAATAGATAAATCTTGGTTAATTTATTATTTTAAGTAAGAAAGCCAAATTACCAGTATCGAAAATGAAAAACATTTAGGTGGAATCTGCACCAATAAATATTAAATTAAAGCAATGTTCAGGGGTTATTTTGGCCAATTAAATGTCAATAAATCTAACAACCTAAATGAAATGGATGAAAATTTACAGAATTATAAATTTCCCAGAATAACAGAAGAGGAAAAGAAATAATTAAAGAACATACTATCATAGAAAAACAAGTTGAAAAATCAATGAATGAAATCTTTAAAAACAATCAACAGGACCAGATGGGTTCACAAATGAATTCTATGAAACATTTAAAAAACAATAAATTCCATTCTGTCTGAACCATTTGGAAATAATAATTCAAGAAATAGACCTATCAAGTTCCTTCTATAACACAAATATGGCTTTAATATATAACGCAGGAGGAGAAAAAATAGAAATGAAACTATCAACCAATTTGCCTAAGGAATATTGATGCACTAATTTTAAATAAAATACTCATAAGAAAATTGTATCAATATATCACAAAAATCAGATACCACAAACATGTGGAATTTATAACAAGAATACAGGCTCATTTAATAATAAGATATCAATATATCATACATATATGTGTGTATTATATAATATGTATGATATGAGTTCATAATATAAGTATAATTAACCACATCAACAACAAATATCATATTATTATATAAATAGATTCAGAAAAAGCTTTTGATAAAATATAACATTTGTTCCTATTAAACATTTTGGAAAGCAGTGGTATAAATGGAACTTTCTTTAAAATAATAGGTAAAATTTAATTAAAACCATCAGCAAGTATTATGTGTAATAGGGATAAGCTAGAGTTGATTTCAACAAGATCAGAGGTAGGCAGGATACCCATTGTCATCACCAATATTCAGTGTTGTACCAGAAACTAGAAGAGAAGAAAAATTAGCTAAAGATATTAGAAGAGACAATGAGGAAACAAAACTATCACTCTGCTGAAAATATCATAGTATATTTAGAAATTCAGCTCTAGTATTCTAACTTAACCACATTACAGATTAGTTGAAATAATGAAAACTAGTTGAAATAATAAATAATTTTAGCAAAATTACAATAAATAAAAAAATTTACATAAATATCAGCATTTCTATATATTACTAAAAAAAGTCCAGCAAAAAAGAGAGAATGAGAAATTTCACTTAAAATAACTGCTGACATTAAAAAATGCTTTGGGTTTTACTTGTCAAGACAAACTCAGAACTATATGAACAAAATTACAAAGCACTTTTCACACAAATTAAGTCAAATCTAAACAATTGGAGGAATTTGAATAAATAATGGTAAGCCAGGCAATATAATAAAATGGCAATATTATCTGAATTAATTTGTTCAATGCCATACAACTCAAACTACAAAAAATTCATACAGTTAAAAAAATAAAATTTAAGTGGAAGAATAGAAGGCCAAGAACATAAAGGAAATTAGTGGGCGGAAATGTGAAGGAAAGTAGCCTAGTAGTATTATATTTCAAACTATATTTCAAAGTAGTAAATATCGTAACAACTTGGGACGGGCTGAGAAATTGAATGGTGAATCACTGGAATAGATTAGGTAAAGAATACACAGTAGTAAATGACCATAGTAATCTGTTTGATAAATGCAAAGGTCCAAGCTTTTAGAGAAAAAAAAAAACATTCACCATTGGACAAAAATTGCTGGGAAAACTGGAATACAGTTTGAGAGAAAGTAGTTGTGGACCAATATTTCACCCTGTGATCTAGGACAAATTTACAAAAATAAGAGTTCACAAATTGTCAAAGGATATTAACTGACAACTTTTAGAAGAAGAAATGAAAGTCATCTATAATCATATGAAAGAATGGTCTAAATAACTATTGATTAGAGACCTGCACATTAAAACAATTCTGTTTGAACAGTGAAAGGAATACAACCAAAAGAATAGCAATATTGTTTTAAGAACACCTGTTAATAAGTTATTTTGTCTATTATAAATACTGAAATTAAATATAAAAGACATATGAAGAAAGATGCTATCTGCATGCAGAAAGAACTGATAAATAAAAGTGTGTATAGAAAAAAGTTTACATATATAAATAGAGCTATTTGTGTCTAATGAGAGCTCTCTCTATGGGAAGGAGAAAAAAAAGAAAGAAAATAAATTACCTGATAATTTTGTTCTAATTTGAGAGGAATAGCAAGTTTTGTGTAATAGATTTTCAGGTTCATGATAAATGATCTTTTTTTTTGTTGCTATACTGATAAACCGTCCTTTGTTGTTGTTGTATTATGTCATGGAAATATGCATTTTATTTCATAAGTTTAGATTAAATATATATATATATATATATGAGTTATTACCTTATACCTGTTATATTGACTTATTTGACAGAGAAGGAAAATGACAAACGTTGGATGGAATATCAAAAAACCGTGATACTAATGAAAATTTGATGAACTGATTCGACTATTTTGGAGCACAATTTGAAACTAGGTCCAAAAGTTTGTAAGGTGATAGATACATTTGACCCAGTAATATGACTACTAGGTTTGTAGCCCAAAGAGTTCAAAGTAATAAAAGGAAAGGACTTATATGTACAATAATATTTATAGCAGCTCTTTTCAGGATGGTAAAGAATTGGAAATCAAAGAGATCCTCATAAATTGAGTAATGACTAAACTAGATGTGACAAATGATTTTGATGAAATACATTGTACTAAAAGAAATGATGAGCAGGTTGGTTTTAAAAAAAAAACATCCAGGAGACTTACATGAACTAATAAAGAGAAGAGAGCAGAGCCTGGAGATCATTTACTTTAGTTCTCCTGAGATCTTTTTCTGGATGAAGATGGAATTTTCTGTCCAAAGTCTTTTGGGATTACTTTGATCACTGAACCACTGAGAAGAATCAAGTCTTTCATAATCGATCATTGTAAATTCTTGCTGTTATAGAGTACAATGTATTCTTGGTTCTGCTTGTTTCACTCAACATCAGTTCATATAAATCTTTTCAGCCCTTGCTATAATCAGCTTGTTCATTATGTTTTATACAACAATAATATTTCATTACCTTCATGTACAACAGCTTATTCAACCATTTCCCAATTGATGGACAAGTACACCTTTTCCAATTCTTTGCTACCACAAAAAGAGCTGCTACAAATATTTTTGCATATATAGGTCCTTTTCTCTCCTTTGTTTTCCTTGGGATTCAGAGCAAGTAATGACACTTCTTGGTCAAAGGGTATGCACAATTTTATAGCTCTTTGGGCATAATTCTAGATTGCTCTCCAGAATAGGTAAAGCATTTCACAACTTCATCAACAAAGCATTTGTGTACAAGTTTTTTCCACATCCCCTCCAATATTTGTCATTATCTTTTCCTGTCATCTTAATTAATCTGAGAGGTATAAGAGTAATGCCTCAGAGTCATTTTAATTTACATTTCTCTAATCGATAGTGATTTAGAGCATTTTCTCATATGACTCTAAATGGCTTTAATTTCATCATCTGAAAATTGTTCATATTCTTTGATGTTTTGTCAGTTGGGGAATGACTTGTATTCTTGTAAATATGACAAAAACTTTTTATATATTTTAGAAATGAAATCTTTATCAGAAATAATGGATGTAAAGATTTTCCCCAAGCTTTCTATATTCCTTTTAATCGTATTTCTTTTAGTTTTGTTTGTGCAAAAATTTTTAATTTAATGTAATCAAAATTGTCCATTTTGCATTTCATATTGCTCTCTATTTATTCATTGGTCATAAATTCCTCCCTTCTCCAAAGGTCTGATAGGTAATTTATCCCTTGTTCTCCTAATATGTAAATGGTACCATTCTTTATGGCCAAGTCACATATCCATTTTGACCTTATTTTGATATGGGGTGTGAGATGTAGGTCAATACTTAGTTTCTGATATTTTCCATTTTCCCCAGTAATTTTTGTCAAATAATTAGTTTGTTTTCCAGAAGCTAGAGTTTGTGATTTATCAAATACTAGATTGCTATAGACCTTGATTATTCTCTTCTGTATATCTAATGTTTCAATGATTCAACATTTTTTAGCCAGTACCAAATGGTTTTGATTACTGCTGCTTTTTAATTTTATAATATAGTTTTAGGTTTGGTACTGCTGAGCTGCTATCCTTTATATTTATTTTTCATTAATTCCCTTGATATTCTTGACTTTTTTTCTTCCAGATGAACTTTTTCTAGTTCTATAAAATAATGTTTTGGTAGTTTTATTAATATGACACTGAACAAATAGACCAATTTAGGCAGAATTTTCATTTTTCTTAGGTTAACTTTGCCTAGCCATGAATAATTGGCATTTTTCAATTGTTTAGATCTGGTTTTATTTGCATGAGAAGTGTTTTATAATTATGTTCATATAGTTTTTTGATTTGTTTCGGCAGGTAGACTTTCAAGTATTTTATTTTGTCTACTGTAATTTTAAATGTAATTTCTCTTTCTATGTCTTGCTGATGGGCATTGTCAATAATATATTAAAATGCTGATGATTTGTATAAGTTTATTGTATATTCTGCAACATTGCTAAAGCTGTGAATTTTTTTCCAATTTTTTTTGTGGATTTTATAGAATTTTTATAGGATTTTATAGGATTCTCTAAATATATTACCACATCATCTGCAAAGAGTGATAGTTTTATTTCCTCATTGCCTATTCTAATTACTTTAATTTCTTTTTTTTTCTTATTGCTGAAGTAAACATTTCTAGCACAATGTTAAATAATAATGGCGTTAATGGACAACCCTGTTTCACTCCTGATCTTATTAGCAATATGTCCCCCTTTTCTCCATTACAAATAATACTCAATGTAGGTTTTAGATAGATACTGCAGATTATTTTAAGGAAAAATTCCCTTTATCCATATGCTCTCTAGTGTTTTTTAAAGGAATGACTTTTTGTCAAAAGCTTTTTTTGTATCTATTGAGATTATCATATGATTTATGTTGATTTTGTTATTGATATTATCAATGATTATAATAGTTTTCCTGGTATGGAACCAGTCCTGCATTCCTGGCATAAATCTTACTTGGTCATAGTATATTATTCTGCTGATAAGTTGCTGCAACCTCTTTGCCAATATTTTATTTAAACTTTTTGTATCAGTATTCATTATGGACATTGGTCTGTAATTTTTTTTTCTCTGTTTTTGTCCTGTCTGGTTTAGGTATCAGTGCCATATTTGTGTTATACAAAGGATCTGACAGTACTTCTTCTTTACCTATTTTCCTAAATAGTTTATGTAGTATTGGAATTAATTATTCTTTAAATGTTTGGTAGAATTCAGTTGTGAATTCATTTGGCTCTGGAGATTTTTTTCTTAGGTAGTTCTTTAATGACTTATTTCTTTTTCTAAAATGGGACTATTTAACTATTTCATTTCCTCTTCTGTTAACCTGTGCAATTTATATTTTTGTAAATATTCATCCTTTTCAATTAGATTGTCAGATTTGTTGCCATAGAGTTGGGAAAAACAGCTCCTAATTATTGTTTTTCTTTTCATTGGTGGTAAGTCCACCCTATTCATGTTTGATGTTGGTGATTTTGTTTTGTTTTGTTTTTCTTTCCTTTTTCTGATCAAATTAACTAACGGTTTATCTATGTGGTTATTTTTTTCATAAAACCAACACTTAGTTTTGTTTATTTGTTCAATAGTTTCCTTAGTCTCTATTTTATGATTCATTCCTTTGAGTCTCAAAATTTCTAATTTGCTATTTAATTGGGGGTTTTAATTTGTTCTTTTCCTGGCTTTTTTAGTTTCCTGCTGAATTCATTGATCTCTTTCTCTATTTTATTTATGTAGCTATTTATCAATATAAAATTTACCCTAAAAATGCTTTGGCTGCATCCCATAGGTTTTGGTATGTTTTCTCATTATTGTCATTTTCTTGTGTGAAATTATAGATTGTTTCTCTGATTTGTTGTTTGACCCACTCATACATTTAGAATTCCACTATTCAATTTTCAATAATTTTTAGTCTATCTTTCCCTGACACTTTATTGATTATAATTTGTATTGCACTGTGGTTTGACAAGAAACCATTTACTACTTCTGCTTTTTTGCATTTTGTTGTGAAGTTTTTAATACCCTAATACATTGTCAGTTTTTGTATGGGTGCCATGTTCTGCGAAGAAAAAGATATATTCTTTTTTGTTCCTATTCAATTGCCTACCAAAGTATATCATATTTAGGTATTTTTAAGGATCCTATTAACCTCCCTAATTTCTTTCTTGTTTATTTTGTGATTAGATTTGTGTGATTCTGAAAAAGGAAGGTTGATATCTCCACTAGAATAGTTTTGTGGTCTACTTCTTCCTGTAACTGGCTTAACATCTTCTCTAGGAATTTGCCAATTCTAACACTTGTTGTATACACATTTAGTATCATTACTATTTCATGATTTTACTGGACCCTTTATCAAGATGTACTTTCCTTCATTATCTCATGGAATAAGATCTATTTTTACTTTTGCTTTATCTGAGAACAGAATTGCTACTTCTGCTTCTTTTTTTTTACTTGAGCTGAAGAATCATCAATTCTGTTTCAGCCTTTTACCTTTTCTCTGTAGGTGTCTCTCTTTGTCAAATGTGTTCAAAGTAAACAACATGTTGTAGGATATGATTTTTTTAATTCACTCTGCTATTTGCTTCTATTTTATGGGAGAATTCATGCCATTCACATTCATAGTTATGATTACTAGCTCTGTATTTCTGTCCATACTAATTTCTCCCTTGTATATACGTTCTTTCTCCATTTTCACCCATTCTTTAGTCCTGTTTTTTTAACCCACTCTGCTCACTACCTTATCTTTTATCATCCCTTCCCCTATTCTCTTACCTTCCCCTCTCTTACCTTTCCTCCCTCACTTCTATCCTGTCCTTTGTTTTTCTTTTTTCTCTTTCTCCTCCTACTTTTTAATAGGATTAGATTCATTTCTATACCCACCTGAATGATTAAATAGTCTTCCTTAGAGTCAAAACTGATGAGATCAAGCTTTAAACAATATTCATCTTTCTTTTCCTTCAATTGTGATAGGTTTTTTTGATATTCTTGGTATGAACTAATTATTCCATTGTACCTTCCCTTTCCTATTTTTTTCCTGTGCAGACCTTTTCCCATCCCTTAATATTTTTTTCTTTGATGCTATCACTTCAGAATCCATTCACAACCACACCTTCAGTCCATGTGACGCCTGCTTTGTCTGCACAACAGATATAGTTCTAAAGAGTTACAGATAAATTTTGGTTTTCAGGGAGACATGGCCTCTTTCTGCCAATGATCATGGATCCAATAATTCCAATAATTAAAGCCATATAGAAAATACTACCTTGATCAATCATATTAGTATTCTTAATATAATTTTGACTTCATTTCCAGTTCACTGTCAATCCTATCATGTAGCTCTTTGCCTGGAACATTTGGAGGAAAAATTAATTTCATCAAGTAAAAAATGTCAATACTACTAATATGAACATAAGCAATGCATGCAAACCTATTTTTTTCCTGATTGCTATTACTTAAAATGCTGTACAGAATATATTTTTAAAATGTGAATTTTTACTTTGTAACCTCTGATAAGATAGGGACAGATAAGGGAAAAATCAGGCATGTCTTAAGGGGGGGGGGGGGCTTTTAGTACCTTCTCCAGTTGCCCCGGCACAAGCAAGAAGTCTGGGGACATTATTTTTCAAAGATACTGGAATTATCTCCACTTTCTGAAATGAAAGGACCCTTTTTCCCCTCTCTAGTGAAGGAGCAAACCCAACTAAAGCCTTTCACATCTAGGTTGTAACCTATGGCATTTGTCATTCTTAATGGCTTCTCTCACCTACTGGGAAAGCTAGAATAACAGTAAAGAACACACAAATGCTCTTAAATGCTACCATTACCTCAAACTCAATAGTAACCTGCCAAAAAAATGTTTTCAAATGGTGCCTTATGATAAGACAGGCAACTCATTCATCTCCTTTCTTAGTTTCAGAAATAAGAAAAAAAAAGAAATTGCCACATAGACCTCAGTTCCATAAACATTTTTATCATCAAAGACATAACTACATAACTAACAATTTTGTGGTTCAAGGAACAAAAATTGTTCATGGGGCCAAGCTACATGTAGAGAAAATTCACTATGGAGCATCCCAAGTTTTTAGTCTACAAAAAATAGATATTACTGATAAAAAGAAGGGTGCAAACATTTATTTTAATGGAAAAACATTCCTCAATTTGAAGCTCCCAGCACTCTCAAAATTTTACATACTGGAGCAAAGTCTTAATGTCTTACCCTACTTATGGTTCTATTTGTTATGCAACTAAAAGATATAACAAAATATAATTTTCTCTACCTCCGCCCACCCCAACCAGCACCAAATTTGTTAAATATTTGCTTAATGTTTTGTTTTATTTTGTTTTGTTTTTACATTTACAACAGATATGTGGACATATGGGAAAAGACTAGTGTGTCAGTGTCTTTTAAGTCTTTACAACTTAACACTTAAAAATCCTGGTAATGTAAGAATTGTTGGCAGATAATAAACAAATCACAACAACAACAACAATAATAATCATAAAAAAACACTTTTATCAGGGCATCTAGGTTGCATAGTAATAGAGCACTGACTGGAATAAGAAACACTTATCCTCATGAGTTCAAATGTGACATCAGACACTAGCTTTGTGATATTGGGCAAATCACTTTACCCTATTTGTCTCAGTTTCCTCATATGTGAAATGAGCTGGGCAGAGAAATGGCAAACTAATTTAGTATCTCTGCCAAGAAAAACCCAAGTGGGGTCACAAAAACCAAGACATGACCAAAAAAACCCATATTTTTAAAGCATTTAATGTGTCACAAGCACTGTACTTTATAATCACTATCTTATTTGTTCCTCATGATAACCTTGGCAAGCAGGGGCTAATATCCCCATTCTACAGATAACTGAGGCAAATAGATTTTAAATAACTTTGCCAGAGTCAAAGAGCTAGCAAATATCTAAAATGGACTAGAATTCAATCCACTTCATCCCCTAGTTTCCCTTTAGTGTGTATAAAGTGTTATCTATAAGTTAGTTCATTTGACCAATCAATAAATAAATATAATAGTCATAAAGTGCTTATTACTGTGTTAAATTCTAGAGTTAAAAAACAAAGCAAAAATTATTTGCCTAGAGAAGCTTACATCTTAGTAAAGGTGACAACATACAAATATATACATACATATATATGTGTGTGTATCACATATTCATATGTATACATATGAATACATATAGGATATATACAGAAAAAGTGGAAGCTTCAAAAAAGCCACCAAAGTAAGGTATGTACAACTAATATTGTTAGTCCCCATTTTTATCCATAAGAGGTAATAGTGAATTAATAAATGGAGAGCTGGCCTCAGAGTCCAAGGAAAGGAGATTCATATTCTATTTCTGATAAATATTGTATGGGTGACTCTGGACAAATCATTTAATATGTTACTACTCCAGGCAGCTCTATAAATCTATAAATTGCAGAGTAGGGCCAATCTATATCTGCAGAGAATTTCCCCCAAAAAATGAAATCACAAATTTATTTTTTTTAATAAAGAAAAAAAGAAATTAAGCATATCAAGGTGAAGTAGCTTGCCTCTAGTCACATAAGTTATAGGTGACACAGAAGGGCTCAGTGCCAATGTATTCCTTCTTTCAGGTTCAATATTCTAGGTACCATCCTCTGTTTTGAAAGGATGTGTCCTTCTCAAACCACTGTTCTTTCTAGACACCTTCCTGACTCATTAACACTCTGAGCTAAGCCAATAAATAATTGAAGATTCCTATTTGAAAGGGTGAGCTGAATTCCTACAAGCTGATGTGATCAGCATCCTTGCTCTCAGATTCAGAGCCTGTTTTATCCAGAGGCTGTTGATGCTGCCACTACTACAGATGCTACTTCCCTTCCTACAGGTTTTTAGCTCATAGAATCTATGACTGATGTGCAAAATGCTGCTTCAAACCAACCAACTTAAAAGCTACTTGAAAATTCTCTGAAGACAAATCCCTCCCGTTCATTAAATATTAAAAAAGCTATGGCATTTCTGACACAGGGGAGACTGGAAGAGGGGCCAAGCAGGTCCTATTTCATTTTTTAAGAAAAGCTCAACAGCTTTGGTTTGCCCACCCACAAAAGCTTCAGGCTAAGCATTTTGTTGTTGTTGTTTTTTTTTTTTTGTTTTTGGTAAGAAAAATTAAGGAGCAAAAACATATTGAGATTGTGAACTGTATTGGAGATAATTACAGCAGGGTTTTCTTTTTTCATTTCTTTTTATTTAATCTTTTTTTAATAGTCTCAGACAACCTGGGTACAAGTCTAATTTATTACATTCTACAGCTATGTGATCCTGAGCAAATCACTTATCTTCTGTTTGCCTCAGTTTACTTATCTGTAAACTTTGTATAATAATAATACCTACTTTTCCATATTTTAATGAGGATTAAATAAGAGAAATAATAATTGTAAAAAATAAACAAACAAACATTAAACAAAGTATTTGGTACATGGAAACCTCTATATAAATGCCAGTTTGTTGTTCTTGTTATCAGAAGATGAAGGAAAAGAAAATAGTGGCTGAAATTCTACTTCTTTCTCAGTTATCTATAAAACCTTCATTATGTATCACTATTTTTCATAGGCATAAATACAATTCTATTATTATTACTACATGGAATGTAAGTAGGACTTAAATAACCATGATATGACTTATTGAACATCAAAACATTGATCAATCAATCAACAACTATTCATTTGACACTACTATGAGCCAGGCTTTGTTTTAGGCACTGAAGATATGACAAAAGTGAAACAACAAAATAATAATAGTGTTATAGCATAATAAAATGGTATATAGCAGGAACAGCTAGATGAAGCAGTGAATAGAGCACAGGTCCTAGAATCAAAGCTGGCCTAATACAAAAGCTGTGTGAGTCTGGACAAGTCGCTTAACCCCAGGTTTTTCTGAAATCTGACTGCTCATCATTTCTTAGAATGCAATAGTATTCCATTGCATTTATATACCAGAAGTTTTTGTCATTTTCCAATTGATAGACATTGTCTCAATTTAAAATTCTTTGCCACCACAAAAAGTAGCTTTTATGAACATTTCTTTACATAAAGGTTCTCTCTCTCTCTCTCTCTCTCTCTCTCTCTCTCTCTTTCTTTCTCTCTCTCTCTCTCTCTCTCAATTATCTCTTTGGAATATAGATGTAATAGTGGTATAGCTGTATCAAAGGGTACTCACAATTTGATTGCCTTTTTGGCAGTTTCAAATTATTCTCCAGAATGTTGGGATGACTGCACAACATTTTCCTTTTATTAATTTAATATAGCAATAATAATAATAATGACACAACAACAAAAGTGAAACATTGCGAGCTTTCATGATATCCATGAATATTTTTTGTATCAGCACACAATTAAAGCCATAAGATGATTCTGATTAGAACAATGAGAAATTCTGTAAACCTGATCTTTTCATCAATTCTGTGGCTAAGCTCTTATATATTTCTCCTCCAATCATTCCCCTTTCTATTAGAATGTGAATTCTTTGAAAGTAAAGACTATCTAAATTTTCTTTTTCTAATTAGTAGGGATTAAAATCACTGTGTGTTTAATAAATCATATCCCATTCCATTCCTTAGTTCAAGGGTCTTTGCATTCCATTGTATTTTCTATAGAACTTTCAAAATTTTCTTCCAATAGTATATATCTGACCATGTCATTTTCCAACTCAAATTCTGAGTATTTTAAACTTTTGGATCAAATATAAATTTCCCTCTTTATATCCCTATAATATTTGACTCCCAGATAACTTTCCAGACTCAATATATATCATTCACCCTCATACACTGACTTTATTTGAAACTAACATATTTGCTAATTTTCACAAACAGTATGAGAATTTTCTCTGTGTTAGGAGGGAGGGATTGTCTCAAATAGCAAGAATAGAATTCCTCCTCATCTCTGGCTCTTGGTATCTGTTTTTCTTTGAAATATAGGACATGCTATCTCACATCTGAGCCATTTCACCCAATTATAGGATTTGGAAATTGAGAAAGATCTTATTAAACATTTTATTTAATCCATTGGTAAAAAGAATCCCAACTGCAAGATATTCAAAAAGTATCATGACTTTATCTGATGTTCTCAAATGAGAGGAAATCTGCCTATATTCTAGACAGACCATTACACTTTTGGAAAATTCTCATTGTTAGGATGTTTGTTTTGTTTTGTTCCTGATATCAAGCCAAAATTAATCTCTTTGTGACTTCTACCCTCTTAGTGTAAACACATATAATCTCTTATGCCAATGGTAGTCTTCCAAATACATGAAATCAACTATCATATCACTTCTGAATCTTCTCTTCAATGAATCCTCATAAAACATGAATTCAAGGCTCCGTGTCTTCTTTGTTGCATTCATCTAACTTACCAACATTGTTTTTCAACCACACCATGCAGTACTGAACATCATACTGCACATTAGCTTGAAGAAAGAAGAGTATACTATCCTATTATCACCTGTTTTAAGGAAGTTATTCTTCTTTTCATACAATTTAAAATGTTGTGTTTATCTATCTCATACTACTGACTCAAGTTTAGCAGTCAGTATAGAAAAAATCACATATCTTTTTTTTTTTTTTTTTCTGAGGCAATTGGGGTTAAGTGACTTACCCAGGTCACACAGCTAGGAAGTGTTAAGTGTCTGAGACCATACTTGAACTGAGGTCCTCCTGACTTCAGGGCTGGTGCTTTATCTACTGTGCTACCTAACTGCCCCCAAATGTCTTTTTTCAAAATTTCTGATGGCTAACAAGGTCTCTCCCATCCCATACTTGTGAAATTGATTTTTTTTAATCTCAAAGTGAATTAATCCATTTGCCATTACTTGATTTTATGTCATTTCAACCCACAGTTCCAGGTCATCATGATCCTCTTGTGTACTGAATTTGTCAAACACTGTTTTCACTTTAGTTTCCAACTCTGGATTATCTGCATATTTGATGAGCAGATCACATATACTTTTATCCAAATCATTGATAAAAATCTCAAAAACAGATCCAAACATAGAAACACAGAGTTTTTCCCTTGTAGACCTTCTACCACAATGAGACTGAATTTTTTTTTCTTTTCTTTTTTTTTTTTTTGCTTTTTGCTGAGGCAATTGGGGTTAAGTGACTTGCCCAGGGTCACACAGCTAGGGAATGTTAAGTGTCTGAGACCAGATTTGAACTCAGGTCCTCCTGACTTCAGGGCTGGTGCTCTAACCACTGCGCCACCTAGCTGCCCCAAGACTGAATTTTTTAACAACTACTCTTTAAATCTAGACATTCAAACAAGTCTGAATCCATTTAACAATGATATCACTTAATACAGTGCTGTCAAAATCAAAAAGAAACTGATATAAGTAAATTGTATGTTGACTTTGGAAACTACAAATTAACACCATGTATATTGCATTGAATTTTTAAATACATTGTGAAACATTTCCAAATTACATTTAATCTGGTTCAGGTTACACTAGGAGTTTCTGGCATCTAGGCAACAAGTTTGATACCACTGCATTTCTATTAATCTTCCCCCCCAAAATAGTAGAATTAACTTATAAAAAACTGTATTAAAACAGATAATTTGCCTCTACACCATAATCCTCTTCCATTAGTTTTAGAAATTTGAAAAAAAACTCTTTGCCTGATTCTTTTTGTTGCCAATGCTTTACTATCCCCTGTAAATTCTTATGTATTTAATATATATTCTTTGTGATGGTGGATAAAATGCTGAGAGACACTGGGTACAAGTCACATTTCTAAGATTATTGTTTGGAAGAAATATGCCAAACTGTATTGGAAGAGGAAATTGCCTCTTCTAGAATATCTATGCATTATTGAAATTACAGGTTCAGTCCCTCTCTCCATATTCTGTATTTAATTCATTGTAGACGTTGTTTTTCCTGAGAGAATTTGAGCTTTTTTTCTTTTTAATTTTTATCCTTATTGCCTGTCATAGTAACTGGCACATGATAGTAAATATTTTTTTTTTCAAAATTCTCTGGGAAATGGAAAATTTTAGCACCAATGTCTCATTATTTGTCCAATTCACCATTTATGAAAGTCAATGGTGACTTAAGGTTAGAGATGTTGTAATTCCACTCAGTTTCTTCTCAATTTTATTAAATCCATTTGGCATTGACTTGGCCATTATTGTTTCAAAGTGAGGTCTTGACATAGAAATGTCAAAGGTAATTACAGACACAGGAAAAATAAGTGAACTCTAATTAAGGAGTTATCAGTTTCATTCATTTTCTTGTCATTTGCCTTGAAGATGGAAGTGGAGAATGGTTAGGACTACAATGCTTTCTTTAGAGCACTCAATTTGTAGCCATGGTGGCAAAAATGTTTCAGGATTCAATATGTTTTTTTATAAATAATTTTATTATTCAAGTCACTTCACAGACACTAATTAATGATTTTTAAAATGGCCTCAGTTTGATATTCTTTTAGAAGCAGGGTTTATTTTCTGTTTTTTAAAGTAAGAAACAAGTGGTTATCATTTAAAGCAAACCAGACAGCTCCCAGGTTGAATTGTCTCTGGAGAGATGAGAAACAAAATTCTTCAAGAAAATGAAAATATTTCATGTCTCCCTTTCATGTTCTGAAAGGTTACTTTTAAAAGTTAACTCCAAAAGAGAAACAGATATGGCTTGAAATTAAGCATTCAAAGCAACTCTACGAGAAAGCTGCTGTACATTCAATAGAAAACAAAGAGGTCTCTGTAGTAAGGGAAGCATGCTATGAGAAATCTATTTGATTTTCTGTGTTTAATATGTCAGGTTAGAGTGACCTTGTCAGGCTGGGGTATGTTAGGACAAAACGTTAGCTTTCTCTTATTAATATTCTCATAAGCATCCAACCTGATAATTTTTTTTTAAAATGTGATTTATTTATCATTTTACCAAATATATTAGGTCTATTGCATATGTTTTATTTTTTTCAACAATTATTCTTCTTTTTGAGCCAGAATTTCCCTGAAAAATCAGTATATATTTTTTAATTTAAACATAGTTTTGCTTTTAAATTAGTAGTTTTAAAAACCATGTTGAATATATATATATATATGTACATATATATATATATATGAATCAAAAGATTATATATGTGAGTCAAAAGGAACACAATATATGAGAATCAAGAATGATTACATATATCTGTCTCAATGTAATTAACAAATGTGTAAGAAAACAACTTTTAATCATGTATGGTCTTCAATATAAAAGGAAAACATTGGTTTATCACTTCATATCATTTAAACTGAGATTAAATTGGTCATATATTGCACAAAGGATGCTTTCAGATATCTTTCATAATATTTAACTTTCATTTGCAGTAGTAATAGGCAATTGAAAATTGAGCTTTTAAAAGAAAATAATATGTGCCCAATTAATTATCTATTTGATACACTATTTGATACACTAATTATCATTTGAAAATTTTGAAGATTCCATTCACCAATAACTTTTCCATCTTCCTCCTACAAAAGAGTCAACTTTGTAAAATATAGCCCCCCCCCCTCTGAATCATGGCATTTGACTTATTTAGAAAGTAGAAGACATTTGTCACAAAGAATATAATGAACATTGAGAATTTACTAAGCACTTGTAACTGGAATACAAAAACAAAAGTGAAATAATCTCAGCCCTTAAAGAGTTGCCTTCTACTGGGAATAAGGGGGAAACACATCTACAGATACATATAAAATATCAATGTGATTTGTAGCAAGAAGGTGATAGTAATTGGGGAAATCAGGAAAAGTTTCAGATAACAATTAACTCAAGCTGAGTATGAAAGTAAATTGGGGATTCTATGGAGGTAGAAGTAAAGTGGGGCAGAATACATTTCTGTAATGGAATGCTGAGGCCAGACAGAGATGAGAAACAGGAGTAGAGAGTACATGAAGAGAGATTATATAAGGCTGAATACCAAAATTTGAAGTCAGTTTGTGAAGTGACCTAATATATTTGATCCTAGTGTCGATAGAAAGTACCTGGAATTTATTGAGTAAAGAAGTCATAGGGACATATCTGCATTTTAGAAAATACATTTCAATGACTTCATGGAAAAGAATTGTTGTTAGGAGAAAACTTGAGGCAGGGATATCAGTTAGGATGCTACTACAGCTGTACATGTATAAAGTGATAAGAAACTTCCTTTCCTTGTTAAAAAAAATAGGGTCCATAAAGCAGAATACAGCATACATGGCCAGACACTGTGGCTATAGTACTTGCTTTTACTTAATTTTTTAAACTACCATATATACATTATATATATATATATATATATGTGTGTGTGTGTGTGTGTGTGTGTGTGTGTGTGTGTGTGTGTGTGTGTGTGTTAATTGTATGGGTTTCACTCTTGGATCAGTTAGATCAAGAGATGACTATGTCATAAAAACACAAGATATGAGCAAAACTGTTACTTCAATTGAAGATTTGCCTAATGAAGTTGTCTAAGGCTTGGCCTGAAAAGAGAAAAATAGCACAAAAAATACAGGTTACAGATGCTCTTCTTCCCTCTAATTTGTTTAGTTTTTAGATTGGTGTTTTAAATTTATCCTCCCCAGTGGCAAGGTGAGGTAAAGATATGCACAACAAGACATATTAAGGTCGTTACCAGTGATTCTGAAGTTTGAAAATAGAAGCTTTTGGAGCCCTATAATTAATAAGTGCTGAGTTAATTAGGGCAATTCAATCTTAGTGACTTTTCTCTGATATGGGAATATGTGAGGTTGTGAAAACAGGGGAATTCTTCATGGTTTTATTTTCTGTTGTTAATTTCACATATGTGAGATCTTTGTTCACTACTGAATAACTCGCTTGATCATTCCAATCTTTCTCCTTTATTTAAAAAAGGAAGCCTTCCCTTTCTCCTATTTATTTAAAAATGAATCTATGAAAATTGGGTCACAGAAATACTCTAGATAATTTCTGTGGAACCCAAATTTAAAGCAAATGTGTTTTTTGGTAATTGTTTAATTTTTTTTATCTTCAATGAAATTCATGCCATTAAAAGACACAGGTAAAAAAAAAATTAATGACCTTGGAGTCAGGGGACCTTTTCAGATGAACAGCCTGTATTCTTTGGTTAGTATAATATCAAGTTCTCATTTTTGAAGGCATTATTTTACCAATATTAAATCTAATTCTATATACAATAATCTTGAAGTCACAAGGTTCTAAAATATTCATGGGAGAATATTTTTTTCTTTTTTTCTTTTTATTGATACATTTTGAATTTACTTTATCAACATTTGTGGCTGAGAAGGTAGGGCTTTTGCACAATTGAATCTCCTTGTAACAGAGCAAAGCAATTAAGTAAAAACAGCTCAGAGAGTGACCAAATCTGATAACGAAAACAACATTCTGCTCAACTGTGAGCAAGAAAGCATATTTCATTATCTGTTTTCTCATATCCTAATTGGTTTTTCAATGACTAAACTTTAGCTTCCTTTTGCTGATCTTTTCATTTATATTACTATGGTTATGGTGGATATTGTTCAGTTGCTCCTACCTTATTGTGCACAATCACTCTATCCATCTATCTATATATCTATCTATATTTATACATGCACATATATATATTTATACATAGACACATATATATTCCCAATTCTCCAGATTCCTCATATTCATCATTTCTTATGGGATAGTGGTATTACATAGCTTTTCCATTCAGCCATTTCCTTCCTAGTATATTTTGGTCATTCTCTGAAAGGTTCTGCAACTCAGCATTCATTCATCATTTCTTTTTGTCTTCTAACATTGTAACTGAGAGTTAAGCCTGCTTCCTATAGAAATTTTGCTTCTTCCTTTGATATTCAGCTTACCTGTTAAGATATAAAATGACTTTTAAAGCTCTATAATTGAAAAAAAAAGTTTATTCAAGAAGAATCAGAGTCTTGTAATGATCTCCAATGATTTGAATGTTTTTGTGTCTTGCCAGATAATATTTCTAATAACATCAATAGAAGCCATGTCACTATAAACTAGAGCTGTGAAACTTCTGGGCACTGGCTTAAAATCACTCTCCAAAATTCAATTCATGTTCTGTTCAAGGTCCAACAAATCAATTTCTTTCAGATCAAATATGATAACATTTGTAAAGCACTTGGCATAGTACTTGACATATAATAGGCACTATATAAATGCTTGATTCTTTTTCCTTGAGAAATATCTGTATCCTCTCCAATACAACAAACCATGAGCAATTTCACTTAGAGTCTAAGTATGATAGTACTTATTTATTATGATTTTTTTGTCTTTCTTAGAACTATGTTCTTTCTGAGCCCCTAAAGGACTCCATGTCTATGTCATCACTGTCTGAAGTTAAAAGCCCTGAATGCAGCATCAGTTTTACAGAGTCTAGTTATAGCTTTTGCTAACTAATAATCATTACATTATTTTACAAAGAAAGTATATGGAAATCAACAGAAACAAAAATCTTAAAAAAACATACAATAGTCATTTCTACTAAAATATTCATCCCCAAATAAATAAGCATGGAAGGATCATTTTAATATGCATATGTATGCATATTGAAATAATACATTTGTTCATATAGGTATATATGTATATCAGGTTGCATATTTTGTAATGAGAACATTGGAAGCTTTTTCAATACATGCAGGAGTAAAACAAAGATATTCCCTTTTATTCCCTTTCACCAATGATATTTAGTAGTAGTAACACAATAAGAAACAAATTACATGCTAATAAGTCAGTCAAGAGAGAATAGCATTATACATATTTGCTGATGATATGAAGATTTACTTTAAAAATATGTTTAAAATGACAAACAAAATAATTGAAACTTTTAATAGCTTTAAGGAAGTAGCAGTAAACACATACACACACAAACACACATACAATCAGAAACACTTCTAAAAGGCAATTACAAAATCCAGGAGGGAAGAAAAATAGAAAAGGAAGATATATTGAAAATAATTACAACAAAATTAATCAATATATCAAAACCTACTCAAGATATATAAAGACAATTGCAAAACATCTTTTAAGAAATAATTTCAAATCCAGCATTTCTCACTGTAATTTAAATATCTTGAATTGAATTACCAAAAGGTAACACAAATTCAGTATATTTGTAAACTCATTATATTTTCCCTAAATCCTCTCTCCCAAACTTCCCTTTTTTTGGAGAGAACACCACAATCTTTCTAATCATTCAGGCTTATAATCTTAGCACTATTGTCAACTCTTGACTTATATTTATCCTATGTATTCAATCTGTTGCCAAGTCTCCCTGTTTGTGATTTCACACTATCCCTTTTAAACATGTCTTCCTCTCCCTACTCATATAATCAGGAGTATAGTTCTAGACTCATCCTCTCATGTTTAAATTATCACAATAACCTTGTAATAGACCTCAAGCCTTCAGTCTTTCCCCCACTTCAATTCATTCTCTACTAATTAGGCAAAGTGATTATTCCTAAAGAATAATTCTGTCAGGATAACTTTTTAATTTTTTTTCTTGCTGAGGCAATTGGGGTTAAGTGACTTGCAAGGGTCATACAGTTGGAACTTCTTAAGTGTCTTAGTCTAGATTTGAACTCATGTACTCCTGACTTCAAGGATGGTGCTCTATCTACTGCACAACCTAGCTTCCCCAGGATTACTTTCTGATAATATTATTTATTATTAATTTTCTGAAATCATGGTTGAATGATCAAAAATGTAAAATCTTCCAAAGTTGTTAACCTTAAAAAATATTATTATAACATAAACTGTATGGATTTGTTTTACTTAAAGGCTTATAATTATTTCTAAATCTCATTATTTCTTACGAATCAATAAAATTCCTTTATATTCCTTTTTTTTTTTTGCTTTTTTTTGCTGAGGCAATTGGGGTTATGTGATTTGCCCAAGGTCACACAGCTAGGAAGTGTTAAATGTCTGAAACCAAATTTGAACTCAGGTCTTCCTGACTTCAGGGTTGGTGTTCTATCCACTGCGCCACCTAGCTGCCCCAAATTCCTTTATATTCCTATGCTATAATTTGTCCAGAGATTACCCAGTTGAAGGAAATTCCATTAACAGGATTTTATCCATCCATCTTCATGGGGAACGATCTAATATCTTGTGTTTCTTTTACAGCTAAATTCCCAGAGAATGTCATCTACAATTAGTGCTTTCACTTTCTGTGATTTCTCATAATGTGCAAAAATCTGACTTTTGGCATAAACATTCAACTGAAACTCTTCTCTCCAAAGGTACCAATAATCTTTCAATTGTCAAATCTAAGGACCTTTCCTTAATATTCTTTAAAGTCATCTCTTAAGTTCTGGCCACTATTTATAAGACTCTTTGCCTTAGCATTCATTAGTTTTTGTAATTTTAAAAAGTATATATTTTTTATTTTGTGAAACTGTTCACAGATAGTTCTCCTTCTATTTATGTGACCACCATTTTTTTCAGTTTCCTTTGCTGGATCTTTTAAGCCAGGCCCACTGTTCATTGATATTTCCCAAGATTCTATCTGGCAATCTTTCTATTACCCAAAACTTAACTCTTTTTCTTTCCCCTAAAATCCTTCCCTGCCCCTAGCTTTTCTATTACTGTTAAGCATCCAACTGTCCCTTCAATTACACAACTGTCAACTTTATTGTCATCCTTACCTTCTCAGTTACTCTCTCCCCATTAATATTCAATTGAAGTCCTGCCAACTCTACCTTTGTAACACTTCTCATATATGTACCCCTCTTTCCTCTGACATTGCCATCTCCCTGGTTCAGGCTTTTATCACCTCAGATCTGGACTTTTGAAATAACTTTTTGTCTGGTTTCTCTGCTTCAAGGTGGCTCCCCGCTCCAATCCATCCTTTACTCAGCAATCAAATTGCTTTGTTGAAGCATACATGTAAACATTTAATCTCTCTATTCAAAAAATGTTGATAGCATTCTATTACTTCCAAGATAAATTATCAAACACTACCTATTTTTATTTTTTCTAATAACATTTTTCACCAGTTACATAGACAAATTAACATTTCCTTCTTTTTCATTTCAAAAAAATCTTTGTCCTTTAATCTCCTCACTCCTCCCTGAGATGGTAAACAATTCAATATAGGTTACATATTTGTAATCATGCAAAACTATTTCCATAGGAATCATGTGAAAAAAAACCACTTATCCAACACAAAATTAAATGAAAAAATTTTATCTGCATTCAGAATCCATCAGTTCTGTTCCTTGAGGTGAATAGCATTTTGTATCTAGGTCCTTTGGAATTGAATTGGAACTGTATTTTTGAGAGTATGTAAGTTGCTCAGGTGATCACTGTACAATATCACTGTTACTGTATGCAATATCTTTCTTTGTCTGTTCACTTCATTGTTAATTAATGGATAATTTCCTAGATTTTTTTTCCCAAAATCATTCATTTTAATTTCATATTGGTATAATTACATTACATTAGTATAGCAACATTTATTTCATGTCATCCAATCTATTGGCATATACTTTTTTGTGTTCTTTGCTGCCAGAGAAAAAGTACTTCTACAAAAATGTTAGTATATATGGTGATACCATTATTGCCAATGACTTCTTGGTAAAATACTGGATCACCCTGTAGGACTATAACATGTAAGTCAGGTATTGATCTAAATTGGTAAAAGAAAGTTTGTGTTGAAATTTCTCTTGTTTTAAGTCATTGATCAGTTTAAATATACTTGCATAGATATATGTATATGTATATGTGTATACATATTTATGAAGATGAAATATCTTTGGGAGTTTGTTTTATTAATTGCTATTTCTGGATGAATTAGTGTCTATATAATTTAAGTATTTTTTTTTCTAGATTGTATTTCCTGGATGTCTGACTCTGCAGAACATGACAAATGACAAAACCGTACCATTTGTGGTTTTATCCTATATGCATTCCATCTTAAACAAGCAGAGAATTCTTTTTTATCATTTGCAACTTGTCATAGTATTTTTAAGAATTAATATATCGCTAAAATATTTTTTTTAGATTTTCATATACACACAGGTCATGTATTTCTTTTCAGCAAACTCATATCATATATATTTCTTTTTCAAGATATCTGTGTGCATTTGCCTTTGTATGTCTGTGTTTGTGTGTGTATGCAAGCAACCCTGCATGTCTGTATGTATATGTATGTTATTTAATTTTAAAGCCATTTTATGAGCTAGTGTGCCAGAAGGATCACATATATCCTAAATATAAATCTATTTCCAGGAGAGGAAATGTACAACAACTTATGCTATTTCATTTCCAGAGACAATATTTAGTTAGTTTAATATAGAATTATGGTAATGAACAGCAGAATTGCACATTCTGGTGGTAATTAACACTGATAATACTATGAATGATTTATTTAGGTGTCTTGATGACCTAGGTAGGTCTCAGAGCCTTTTCCTTGTTTAAATTGATTCCTTGTCAATTCAGCAGCTGAAACCTGATAGAATTTCATAAATGTGGGGCAGCTAGATGGTGCAGGAAATAGAGCACCAGCCCTGAAGTCAGGAGGCCCTGAGTTCAAATCTGATTTCAGACACTTAACATGCCCTAACTGTGTGATCCTGGGCAACTTAACCCAATTGCCTCAGCAAAACAAAAAAAGAATTGCACATGTGCTATGTACTTCTTTGAAACAAAAGTTTAAATTATTATTTTTTTTGCTTTTCTTTACTCCCCATTTGTTTTATACATATTGACCTATTTATTCAATAACAATTGCTTTTTTATCATCTTAGTGATTTGTGATGCTAGTAATCTGGAATTTACTTATTTAATTTAACTTTAGGCTTACAAGATTAGGAACTAGGTTTGGTGTTTTCATGAGCATATTTAGCTTCCCAATAGAGATTTTTTTTAATAAAGCTTTTTATTTACAAAACATATGAGTGATTTTTCTACATTGACCTTTGCAAAAAACTTTTTTTCCCAAGCTTTTCCCCTCCTTCCCCCTACCCCGACCCCTAGATGACAGCTAATCTAATACATGCTAAATAGGATAAATTATATGACAAATACAATACATGTATACATATTTATACAATTATCTTACTGCACAAGAAACATCAGATCTAGAAAGAGAAGAAGAAAAAACAACCTAAGAAGGAAAACAAAATGCATGGAAATATTCACAGAAAGTGTTAAAATGCTGTGTTGTGGTTCACACTCAGTTCCCACAGGCCTCTCTCTGGATGTATATGATTAGATCACTGAACAACTGGTTTGAATCACATCATTGTCGAAGAGAACCATGTCCATCAAAATTGATCATCCTATAGTCTTGTTGCTGTGTATAATGTTCTCCTGGTTCTGCTGATTTCACTCAGCATCAGTTCATGCAAGTCTCTCCAGGCCTCTCTGAAATCCTCCTGTTGGTCATTTCTTACAGAACAATAATATTCCATAACATTCATGTACCATAATTTGTTCAGCCATTCTCCAATTGATGGGCATCCTTTCAATTTCCAGGTTCTTGCCACTACAAAAAGGGCTGCCACAAACATTTTTGCACATGTGGGTCCCTTTCCCTCCTTTAAAATCTCTTTGGGATATAGGCCCAGTAGAAACACTGCTGGGTCAAATGGTATGCACAGTTTGATAACTTTTTGAGCATAGTTCCAAATTGCTCTCCAGAATGGTTGGATCCGTTCACAGTTCCACCAACAATGTATCAGTGTCCCAGTTTTCCCACATCCCCTCCAACAGTTATCATTATCATTTCCTGTCATTTTAGCCAATCTGACAGGTGTGTAGTGGTATCTCAGAGTTGTCTTAATTTGCATTTCTCTGATCAATAGTGACTTGGAGCACCTTTTCATGTGCCCGGAAATAGTTTCAATTTCTTCATCTGAAAATTGTCTGTTCATATCTTTTGACCATTTATCCATTGGAGAATGGCTTGAATTCTTATATATTTGAGTCAATTCTCGATATATTTTAGAAATGAGGCCTTTATCAGAACCTTTGGATGTAAAAATATTTTCCCAGTTTACTGCTACCCTTCTAATCTTGTCTGCATTCATTTTGTTTGTACAAAAACTTTTTAACTTGATATAGTCAAACTTATCTATTTTGTGATTAATGATGACCTCTAGTTCTTCTTTGGTCACAAATTCCTTCCCCCTCCACAGGTCTGAGAGGTAAACCATCCTACATTGTTCTAATTTGTTTATAATATCATTCTTTATGCCTAGATCATGAATCCATTTTGACCTTATCTTGGTATATGGTGTTAGGTGTGGGTCAATGCTTAATTTCTTCCATACTAGTTTCCAATTATCCCAGCAGTTTTTGTCAAATAGTGAGTTTTTATCCCAAAAACTGGGGTCTTTGGGTTCATCAAATACTGGATTACTATTGTCATTAAGTATTTTGTCCTGTGAACCTAACCTATTCCACTGATCCACTACTCTATTTCTTATCCAGTACCAAATGGTTTTGGTGACTACTGCTTTATAATATAGTTTTAGATCTGGTACAGCTAGGCCACCCTCATTTGCATTTTTTTCATTAATTCCCTTGAAATTCTTGACCTTTTGTTTTTCCAGATGAATTTTGTTGTTATTTTTTCTAGGTCAGTTAAATAATCTCTTGGGAGTTTGATTGCTATAGCACTAAATAGATAAATTAGTTTAGGTAGTATTGCCATCTTTATGATATTCGCTCGACTTATCCAAGAGCACTTGATGTTTTTCCAAATGTTTAGATCTGACTTTATTTGTGTGGAGAGTGTTTTGTAATTTTGCTCATATAGATCCTGACTTTCCCTTGGCAGATATATTTCCAAATATTTTATACTATCAATAGTTAATTTGAATGGAATTTCTCTTTGTATCTCTTGCTGTTGCATTTTGTGGGTGATGTATAAAAATGCTGATGATTTATGTGGATTTATTTTGTATCCTGCAACTTTGCTAAACTTGTGGATTAATTCTAATAGTTTTTTAGTTGATTCTCTAGGGTTCTCTAAGTAGACCATCATATCATCTGCAAAGAGTGATAATTTGGTTTCCTCATAACCTACTCTAATTCCTTTAATCTCTTTTTCTTGTCTTATTGCCAAGGCTAGCATTTCTAATACAATTTTGAATAGCAATTGTGATAGTGGGCAACCTTGTTTCACCCCTGATCTTATTGGGAATGGTTCCAGGTTATCACCACTACATATGATGCTAGCTGATGGTTTTAAATAGATGCTACCGACTATTTTAAGGAGAAGTCCATTAATTCCTATACTCTCTAATGTTTTTAATAGGAATGGATGTTGGATTTTATCAAATGCTTTTTCTGCATCCCCAATAGAGATTTTTTTTTAAAACACAACAATTCAAGTCAGGCTCTTTTAAAAGAGAACTTCCTAGAGATTTCAGATACTTGGTGTCTTACCCACTGTCACAGAGCCATTATGTGTCTGAGCTGAGATTTGAAATGACTAATTGTGAGGAATGAATTTGATTAATAGAAAAAAATATGAAAATTAAGGAGTTTTAAAGTAGGTATTATTTAACTGGGTATCCACTTGCTAGTAGTACAATAGATATTGCCATCCACATCTGACTTTTTCCCTTGCTTTCTATAATCAATTAAAAAGCAGAAGATAAATTATGGTCCCTTGATGATATTATCTTCAGATCAGCAAATCTCTGGCTATTTTAGAGGATATTCACTGGACATGTAATGTTTTTCCTACAAAAGAGCATCTGCCTATCAAGGACTTTTTAAGTGCCTACTATGTGTCAATGTGCCAGGTGCTAGTAACACATACAAAAACAAGTCAAATACCCTCAACTTCAAATATATTAGATTCTAAGGGATGAGAAAAGGACATATTTTATTTAAGCATATGCAGAATTAATATAACAAGACTAAATAAGACTAAAGTAGTTTATAAAAATGCAATTGGTTGGGAGACAGGACACTAGAAGTTACAGTAATCAGAAAAGTTAATTGCCAACTTAGATTACTCTGGCTCTGGTCATGGAAAATTAAAATGCTACTGGTAAACCTGATGATAAAGTAAAACATTCTGGGTATTAATAATAACAATGAAATCAACTTAGATTTATAAAACCTTAAGTTTTGAAAAGAGTTGTGTAAGTATTAACATACATCCTTATGACCACACTTGGAAATAAATGCTGTTAGTATGGCTTTTTTAATTGAAAAGGAAATTGAGAAAAACTGATATTAAATTAGTTGTCCAGGATCTCACAACTGAGAAGTGAATCATATTTCTAACTTAGGTTTTCCTGACTCCAAGTGGAACATTCTATCTACTGTGCCACCTACCTTCCTTCTTACATAATTAAGATTATGTAATCAATATATTTTATTTAACCATATATCTTAACAGTGAGATCCTATTGTGACAAATATCCTCCAGGGAAGTAGATTTTTTTTAAGATTGCAACTTATAAAATATTTACCATTGCATCTTCTATTGTAATAAGAACTAGAAATAGAACAGACATTCATCAGTTAAGGAAGGCCAGAACAAATTGTGGTTGATAAATAAAATGGAGAGGCAGCTAGGTGACTAAGTGAATAGATCACTGACCCTAGAGTCTGGAGGACCTGAGTTCAAATTTGGCCTCTGACATTTAACACATTGTAACTATGTGACCCTGGGCAAATCAGTTCATTGTGACTACCTCACAAAACAATAATAATAAAAACAACAATAATAAAATGTATGAATCCAATGAAATGATATTCATATCAATACAGTGGCAAACAATGAATTTCAATCCATACAAACAAGTATGAAATGATTTATATAAACTGATAAAAATGAAAACAGCAAAAAAGAACAACAATTCAAAATAATTACATAGAATATTAATAATAATAAGAGCAACAATAGTTAAAATTGAATGCTTTAAAATTATAAAATTATAACAAGCTTGTCTGAAAAGAACAATAAAATATATCTCATCGCAGAGATAGAAGACTTTGGATGTGGAATACTGTATATAATGACAGACATTGCATATTTGTTGACTGTTTTTTTTCAGAACTCTTTATCTCCTATTCATTTTTGTTATTTTTTAAATAAGGGATGCTTTTTTTCCTGTATGGAGAAAGCAGGGGAATGAATTGAAAAATGTTGGTAGTAAAAATGTAATAGGGAAATTAATTAGAGGACTGAGCTTGATCAACTAATTTCTTTCAGTTGATGATTTTACACCTTGGGTATATAACAGAGACAATAAGATCTCCATGTGTTAAACTAAACATAAATAATATTTATATTTGTCCCCCTTTGAAAGATATGATAGTGTTTTTTTAATAGATAGATTTATAGATAGAGGTGGATAATAGCTATATATGATAGATAGCTTTCCAGTAGAACTACTTTGTAGGATATATATCAGTATATTTTAGCACAAATCAAGTTCAAATTTTATCAAATTACTAATTAACAAGTTAAAAATTAGTTATCACTATAAAATATCCTTTCACAGATTCCGTGCCATACTTTATTATTTTTGAATAAACATAAATTATGCCAATGTCTTAAGCAAAGTTAATGTGAAGGGAATAAGTGCCAACTTTGTTAGCATCATCACCAACTGTCTTATTAATTAATGAATGATACTGTGAGCAATAAAAGGGTGATGTTGTTAAACTGGTAGCAAAGCAGTGGGTGGTGGTAGTAGCAGCAGCAGCTCATCTGGCCTTCCAGAATTTCTGGCAAAGTGCTGTTTGGAAAAGGTCACTACTCTTCACTGAGTTGGCAGTGGTACAAAGTAAGTGGGAAAATCAAAGGGAGAGAATCTACCTTGACTGGCTTCTTTGGAAGCAAAGTGCTTCTATGTGGAATGATAATAACTTGTATGCAATGGAAGGCTCTGTATATCAGCTACAAATACCTAAGCAGAGGAAATGCTAGACATCTGATTTTTATTGTCAAGAACATTTCAGGTTTCTGAAATAAATGTAATGCATTGGACAGGTAACACAACAAATGGCCTTCTATTTGCCATAGTGGGTGATGTGCAACATACAATGCAAGATAAAACAATGAGACTGAATATTTAGGCTGAAGAGAGTGAATAGTATAACATCAAAGTCATCCCTGTTTTTAATTTAATTTAATTTTTTGGGGGAAACAAAATAAAACTATCCCCATTTCTACTGAGGGGAACAGAGTTTGGAAAGATAATCATATTTTCAAATGATAGATGCAAATTTTTGGGAATTGTCACATAACTGCAAGTACAATTTGGAGTTCTCTATTTTTTACTGCCTTTGACTATACAGCAGTCTTGCTGCCTGGAACCAAGTGAAATGAGCAGTGCATGGTTCACAGGATCCATCAGTAGCTTGATGGAGTCCTGTACTCAGGCCTCTTTCCCTCCCCAACAATCAATCTCAATTTCCCTGACAAGAAAGCAGCGCTGACTACAGTCTCTTCTATATCTAAGCTGTACCACAGTGCTTAGGAAAGCAATTTACTTGATGGAAGTTTTTAGGAGGAGATAGAAGGCAACGTGAAAAGTGTTTGAGTTAGAGGTGGAGGATATGGGTTTGAATTCTGACATAACCCCCTGGACAAATTTTGGACAACTTATTGAATATCCCTGAATCTCAATTTCTTGATTGATAAAATGAGACGATTAGATTAGGTTGTCTTCATGTTGTTTCTAGCTCTTGCATTAGTGAGTTTGTTAAATTCTCTGTGGTTATTCAAAGGAGATATAAAGGAAAGCTTGCATTAATTAAGGAAGATCATGTATTAGTCAGTTCTTTGGATGAAGGATGTATTTGCATGTGTGATGAATCTAGCACTATCTGATTTGCAAAACATTAAAACTACATTATCTCAATTACTGTTTTCATCAATCTTTTAAAGAAAATAATTTAGATACCCTTATTTTAAAGATGGGCATATTGCAGCTCCAAGAAATGAGGTATATGATCTAGGGTCACAGAGCTAGTAGTAGAAGTACATTTATTGACATCATGGTCTAAAGTCACTTAAGTTCATAGAATCCAGATGCACAGCTGGGAAAGGACTTTAGAATCCATCAAATTATTTTGTAACCGAAAAAAAAAACACACCAGAAAGATCCTGCCTAGCATCACATGGATAAAAAGCATCTGAGCCATAATTTCAACTCACATTTTCTGATTCCAAGTCCAGTACTCTACAAACTACACTGTTGTAGCATTCAGCTTCTTCATAGTAGGTATTTAACAAATGATTGTTGCTTAATGGATTTTTTTAAAATAAGGAAATTAATACATTTACTGTTTTCTTCATGGGGTTAGTGTGTGTAGTGAACTTTGTAAATCTGAAAACACTATTAAGAGGCAATATGATAAAGTGGAAAGAACACTGTAATGTTGTTACAGAAACTGACTTTGAATCCTGGTTTGCCTATTCAGGAACTTCAGATAAATCTCTTAACCTGAGAGGGTGAATTGTTTCTATTCTATAAAATGGATACCTTGAACTAGACAACATATGACATTTCTTACAACTCTAAATTTAGGATTCTATGTGAATTTTCCCAGTGTTCTCTTTAAACATGCATTTGAATTTCTGTGGGAGTTTTAACTGGAATAGGTATTCAACTTATTTTTCATAGAATTCTATCTGTATTTTCACTGAGGCAGTTTGTTATTCAACAGCTGGGCAGAAGAGTTGAGCTAATGCTGTAAGTAAGCCACTTAAATTAAAATTTCAAATATCTCCTCAATTTATAATTAAATGCACCATATGGTTCTACTTTACTGAAAGTTGGGGCCCAATTTCATGTTGTTTTCCTTTTTCAGCAACAAATTTTATTGGCTTGTGCTCAATCATTTTTATGACAAGAAAACAATTACAACTGAGGCAATCTTCTAAAATTATTAGTCTAAAAATGATCACTTCCCTGGAAATGAGTGTATGTATGCATGGAGGGGGGCACAGAGAGAACAACAGCAGGGGAATATATATGGGGCATATCTTTTTGCTCTGAAACATAGATGTGGATCGTAGAAGTGGTCTAGGAGTCAGAACCTGGTCAATTCATCCAAATTATAAGAATTCAGGTTACAGAGTAAATATTGATTTGCATGGTGAAAGGGGGTTTCCTCACAATGTCCCTCTCTATAACAATGAAATCTTGGGTCCAACCAAAAAATGTTTATCTTTAGCTAGATTTGTCAGTGAACACAGCGTTAGGTTATTAGAATCAACAACTGGCATGGCATTTCTAAGAACTTTGGCACTTTCTTCCAGTTTGATTTCCCTATAGTTTGCTTAATTTGTATGCCAATAACTACCTCTATTATTGACAAGTATTTCTCCCCTCTGAGCCTCAGTTTCTTCAGGCATGAAATGAGGGTTTGGGATAAATGCTTTCCAAGGCCCCTCTCAGTTTTAAAATTCTATGATTTTATACCTTCTGATACATGAGACTGAAATTATTTACATATTTTTAAATACTAATGCATAGCACCTCTGTTATCTGGAAAAGTTCATTGTGGAGTTTATAGAGAACTTTTGAATCATTTGAAAAAAGAACATCTTCTCATTACCTTTCCTAGATTATAGATTTAAAAATTGTTGCCATTTCTAATATGAAGCTAACACTTCCAAATATTGCTTTAAAGTCTATCTATGTGAAAAGCATCAATATTCTCTGGGTCTGGGGAGCTATGTATTCATTATAAGCCCATCAATCATCAAAGTCTCTCTGTAATCATGTTTGCTTCTTTGTACTTCCTTCCATTGGCATGACAAACTGTCCAAGTACACTGTAGTTTCCCACTGGTTTAAATTTGGGGGGGAAATCTGAAAAAATCTTCATCTCTTTTTAAATTACTGAGAACATTAAAAAAAAATTCTAGTGCTGCACAGAACTATCAACTCATTTATCAGTTAAGACTGATGTAAAGTAATATGAACAGTGTTCAAATCACAATTTGGCCTTATTCTAAATGTGACTTTTTATAAATTATCTTCACAGTCTGTGGGGGAAAATGTGTTAGATGATATTGTATTTACAGTCCTTTCCAAATCTTGTGTGTCTATAGCTCTATATGTATAGTACTGTGATAGAGCCTGAAACATAACAGAATAACAGAGAATCAGTAAGGGCAACCCCCATTTTTCTGAATTTTACCTTTTAGCTCTGGAATTAATTACAATCATTTAAGAAAAGAACTGGAAATTGGGACTTACAACTATATTAGAGAGCATCTATTACTATTCACCCATTTTGTCGGTGAGTAAACTGAATGCAAGAATAGTGAAGTCACTCCTCAGGTCATAGTCATTTCATATAGCATCAAATTATATAACTGCAAATTTTAGTCATGAATCAAAGGAACAAGGAGTAAAAAACAGCACATGAGTTTGATTCTTATGCAAGGATAGGAATTAATAAAGAAGATAAGAAAGAAACCTGTTAGGCAAAATGACAACATAAAAGAAGGATGGACATAGAAAATAAATTGTAATGATATAAAATTATAATGAACTCAAAGTATAGAGATCAAAAGCCATGTTCTTTGCTTTTTCTTTTTTCCAAATTTATGGTTCCATGGGTTAGAAAACTGCATATAAACCAACTTATTTTGATACATTGAATAATTTTCTTCAAAAAAAACTTTTTTTCTTTCTATATCTTTATCCTCTACAAAACGTAGTTCTTTGAAAGTATGTGTAGATACAAATATGATGTAGTTGATATAAAAGAAGAAAATTTTTAAAAAATGTGATATTTTCTAGGAAACATAATAGGCCAGAAACATAAACCTGTTACCAAGCTTCTGGAAGAGGAAGAACTTTCTGAGTTGAGATTAATTAGGATGCAACTTCCAAGAAATGGATATTGTCGTTATTTCTATTCTGTGTCTCCACAATGCCAGCAAAGCTATGTAAAAAGTGATCATTTCATCCATTCATCTGAGTGGTCTGTGCCTAATATGGTACATTTTGAAATATCCTGATTTCATGATTGTGTAGGGGGAGAGAGGGAGAGATGGAGGAAGAAGTAGAGGGATACAGATAGGAAGAAAGATAAACAGAGGGAGGGAGAATATCTGGGGATTTATTCACCATTTCCCATTTTCCACCTTTGGGTATTCTTCTAAAGGTAGCATAAATCAAATGTTAATTAATTGAACTAATTAAGTTAACAAAGAGCATTGAAATAATTAAGGTTAGAAACTATTTCCATTTTCTCTTTATATTCTCAGCAGTCATGGTGGCTAGTATATTTTGGTTTTGGTTTAAATGTACGGTTTCATCATTATAAGGTACTCTTAATATGGAAAATCCTTCACTTATAGACATCAGTAATTGTATTTTATGTTTTACATAGGAATCAACAATAATTATTTATTGAACTTAATTGTGAATTAATACTGTTGCTCAACTAATTAATATATCATTTTTCCCCATCATATTATGAACATGTGCAATGGGAACTTGACTTAGCCTTATTTATCAGAGAGGGGTATTTTGCATAAGGAAGCTTTCTCTTGGGCATCAGCCCAAAATGAATTATTTTTAAAATATTAAACAGTCTCCATATTGAAGGATCATATCACTTATATTCCCCAGACATTGACTCTGAGTAAGGTATTATAAGTCATAGCTGTTCATAGAATGTAGACATACAATTGCAGGTCATCTGGTCCATGTGTGTAGATGTGTATAATTTAAATGGAATTTCAGTGATTACTTTTTAATTGTGTGTTTACTCATACTTATCAATCTATATTCTTTTTAAGTATCAAGTGTCCCTATTTCTTTAATGACTAGGAAAAAATCCCTTGTTTTAGATAGTTTCAGGACCAAGGACAGGTCAAGTTATTTATGGATGATCAGACTACCTGCTTGCCACTCAGAAAAAGACACATTTTAGAATGATGAATCTGATTGAGAAAGTCTAAGTTGCTTTCAACTTAGCACAGTTAGAAAAGCTGCCGATCTCACACGTGAGAAGAAGCATTTGGGAGATACCCAAAGCAGGGCAGAAAAAGTAAATAGACAGTGAAGACCCAGAAGAACAACAACAAATAATAGGGCATCTAATCTTCATATAAAGCTTTAAGGTTTGAAAGTGCTTTACATAAATTATTTAATTCTATCATCTTAATAATCCTGTGAAGTACATGATATTATGTCCATTTTACAGATTGGAAAACTGAAGTTGTGTGATTTTGACTGACCTAAGCATACATTTATTATATATGTGAGACAGGATCTGAATTATGTTATTGCCGAACCTATCCAGCACATGTTCTTGTTCTTGACCTTCATTTTCTAAGTCAAAACATCACTTGTATTGACTTGTACAGAAATTGGATATAAATGATGCTGAATCTTACAATCTTCAGCCTCATTTTCTCTTCCAAAATCTTTGATGTCCCGTGACAAAACAAAAGTCAAAGTGACTAGTGATCGTCCTGGTTACAGTGGATGATCCTAATGTTCTCAGTGTCTGACCAAGCTCTGAATACCACCATGCCTACTTCTACCACTGTCATGATTTTTGGAGCAAACTGTTCTCAACTGTACATTCACCAGGAAAAATCTTCACATGTTTGAGATAGGACTACCACTCCCAATTCATTTACAGGTTTGAGGCCTGTCCATTACCCTCAATCTGTCTTAGCCCATTTGCACAATGTTATACCAGTCTTAGACCACTGTGTTTTTACAGTTTCTTAGAGTTACAGGTGAGAGATACCTGACAGATGAATAAAGCATATATGTAAACATTTATTCTCTCTATTGAATAAAACATCCTTTACTTATTACCTCAAGCCTTATAAAACCCCTGTGAAGTGATTGCTATACATATTATTTTCATCTTTCTTTCCTTATTTATTTGTTCATTCATTCATTCATTTATTCATTCATTCATTTGTTATTTGTCTGCTTGTTTTTTTATCAATGAGTAGAATAAAGGAGAAGCTAAGTGACCGATCATTGTACACTGAGAATGCATTCCTTTTCTCATTCTACGTTATGAATTTCTTCCTTCCTTGAAGATGCAGCTCAAATATCGTTTAAATCATATTTTCCAGATCCATTCAGCTAACTGATACAGTTGATATAAGGATGGCCTTGAAATCCAAAATGTTCTGTTTTGCTATGACTTTCTGTGTGACCACAAACACATAACAAAGTCTATTTGCCTTAGTCTCCTGAATTATAAAATGGGCATAAAAATAGCACCATCCTTCAGGGTTGTAATGAGGATCAATGAGATATTTATAAAGCACTTAGGACAGTACCTGGAACATATTTAGCTTGATATAAATGCTTATCCCATCATTCCCAAACTACTCTGCATACAATTCAAATATATTAATTTCATTTTGATTCTATTTATATTTCTCTTCCCCATTGGTATATAACTTCTTTAAGAATAGGGATAGTAGCATTCTTTGTTTCCATGGCCCCTAATAGAGTGTCTCGCATATGTTCTTGTTTAGTAACTTCAGTCTCTTCAGGACCCCATTTGGGGTTTGCCTGGTGAAGATACTGGAATATTTTGCCATTTCCTTCTCCCCTCATTTTACAGATGAGGCAAATCATGTTATATGATTTGCCTTACCCAAGTAATCCATAGCCTTAAGAGGGAAACAATCAGTTAGCAGCTATATCCAAACAAACTATATATTTTGATCTTGTAAGTTAATTTCCCAAAGAAGGTTCTAATGGTCATAAGTATCAGAAAAAAACCTTATTTATTTATTTATTTTACAGAAGATGAGAATTTAGGTGACACTTGAAAGAAAACAGGAGGCAAAGATAAAAAGAAGGGCCATTCCAAATATGACCATCTAGCTGCTTTCCTGGTACATTGTAGACATTTAATACGTGTTAATTGACTGATTGTCCCAGACAAGAAAGAGTTCTAGGTAGGACCTAATCTTCATCTTTGTGAATCCAAATTCAACAATCTATCCACCCAGCTGCTTCAAATCCAATGTCTAAAACAAAACTGCTAGAAAATTGGGTCAGGGGCAATGGCTCAGATCTGACAAATAAATGGCAGTTTGCTGTGGACAGTTATCCCTCCAGACCAGTTTAAGAGTGAATGACCTTTAATAATAAAAAGGAGATTTATACATCCATGCTTAGAACTGGGTGAACATGTCCCCATTATTCCCCATCTTATTTAAAAGCTTCTAAAATTGTATTTTTAATTTGTCATCTCTGTGCACAGCACAATATTGTTTTAAAAAGGTTAAAGAACCATGCCTTTTTTCCCACACAGATTTATTAAAGTAAACTTCAAATTGGAAATAATATATTAATATAATATTGATATGTGGAAGTTAATAAATCTTGATGTGGTCTTCTATGTGTTAGAGAATTACTGGAGTTTCTTATACATTATTTTAAAATGTCATTGTACTTAAGTTAATCAGGATAAGGGTGTGAGATCTTAACTGTGTGGGACTTATTTTCAGATCTCAAACGCTCTCTCATTTTTAGATTTGGAGAATCTGTGAGTCTCGGGAGGATTAACTAAAGTATACATGGTGTTTAGGGTACTATGTGCCATTGACATTATTTAAATCCAATTCTTTCTGATTTTAAGTTCTGTATTATACAATATGATATAGTAACTTTCCTCTGACATGGTTCTTCCAAATATTGCTTATGAAGCTGGCAAGCTTTGTGTCTATGGATTATTTATTTACAAAAATAAGCATGAAATTGAATATAGTTATAATACTATTCTGCTTTTCTTCTAGTATTTGAGCTAATTTGTGGAACTTTGACATCTGGAACACCAACTTATCCCTTCAAAATCATTGCCTTCCTGTATTTTTAAGAGTTTTTCATTACAAATGACTGACAAGGACAAGCACTTTGCTCATTAGTCTTTGCTCCTTTTTGCATGCTTGTGTCATCTCCCATCCCCACAACTTCGTTCTTTTCTTTGCATTTTTTTTGGCCAAGCTTTCCTTTGTAGGATTTGAAAATCAAAGACAAACCCTTCACACTATAGTTTTGTCTAGCACCAGTAAATGGGAGATCTTCCAAAGCTTTTGCCCTTTGCAATACTGTCATCAGGACAGAAATTAGTTGAACATTGTTCATTTCCTTCTGTCTCAAATGACATGTCTTCCCAGGTCTACTCTTTACCCTTTCTTAGGTCAAGTTAAGAAGTATTTTGAAAGAGTGGGGGGACTGTGCTGACCTACAAAGGAAGACAAACCCAGTCCCTCTCCTCAAGTAATCCACAGCCTTATGGGGGAAACAACCAGTTAGTAGCTATGTCCAAACTATCTATATATTTTGATTGTGAGAGATAATTTCCCAGAAAAGGTTGTAATGGTTATATGGATCAGAAAAAAAAAACTTTTTTTTTCAGAAGGTGAGAATTTAGCTGACACTTGAAAGAAAATGGGAGGCCAAAAAGAGGATAATTCCAAAAATGAGAGATTTAATTACAAAGGCTTTGAATCAGGTGATGAAATGTCATCATCAAATATCAGCCAAGAAGGCAATGTCACTGTATCACAGTGGACAAAGAGAGTAAGGGAAAAGAAAAAGAAAAGGATGACTATTCATATGGTACCTACTCTGTTCCAGGCACCTAATAAATAATATCTTATTTTATATTGCAAGAATTATTACGAACCTTGCTGGGAACAGCTTAAATAAGGCAGCACAGAATATAGCCAGACCAGTGTATTATACTTTGCAAATCTACTCAAAAGGTGACACAGTATCAGAAGGGGATACACACAAATGTCCACCTTTTCCCACAAACATCATATATAGTTATCCCTTTCAAATTATGTGGGTTTTGAAAATGGTGCCCCCATAATGTGTAAAATTCATGTAAAAATGGTTTGGCTGCCCCTTTGTACCAGAAAAGAGGTCTGATTTTTTAATGGAATATTTACAGTACAATATTGTACAATTTTGATCAGCTATTTGGTCATAGGCTATATGTAGGTCATCATTAAGTAAAAATACTAACCGTGTGTTTTATCAGTCTGCTTTTCAATTCTTTTCACAAACTTTTCCTTTTTCTTTTTCTAAATAACATTTTTTTTATTTTTAAAATACATGCAAAATCTTGTGTTCAAAATTTTTCTTCCTTTCCACCCATCATTTAGCTTAGACAGCAAGTAATACAATATAGTTTAAATATTTGCAGTTCTTCTAAATATATTTTCAAATTACTATGCTCAAAAAGTTATAAAACTGTGCATACTCTTTGATCCAGCAGTGTTTCTATTGGGCTTATATCCCAAAGATATCTTAAAGGAAGGAAAGGGCTCCACATGTGCAAGAATGTTTGTGGCAGCCCTTTTTGCAGTGGCTAGAAACTGAAAACTGAATGGATGCTCAATAATTGGAGAATGGCTGAATAAATTATGGTATATGAATGTTATGGAATATTATTGTTCTATAAGAAATGATCAGCAGGATGATTTCAGAGAGACCTGGAGAGACTTGCATGAACTGATGCCGAGTGAAGTGAGCAGAACCATGATATCATTATACACAGCAACAACAATACTATATGATGATCAATTCTGATGGACATGGCTCTCTTCAAAAATGAAATGTTTCAGACCAGTTCCAATTGTTCAGTGAAGAAAGCCATATACACCCTGAGAGAGGGATATGAAATGTGGACCACAACAAAACATTTTCATGCTCTCGATTGATGTTTACTTGTATTGTGAATCCTTTCTCTGATTTTTTTCTTGTAGGTACTATTTTTCTTGCACAACAATGATAATGGTGGAAATATGTATATGTATATATATGTATATATTTGATTTGTCAAGTATTTTAACATAATTAACATGTAGTGGATTTCCTGCCATCTAGGGGAGGAATGGGGACTAGGGGGAAAATTTGTAACAGAAAGCCTTTTAAGGGTCAATGTTGAAGAATTATCCATACATATGTTTTGCAAATAAGAATGTTTGATAAAGAAAAACATATATATTTTCAATTTTATCATGCTGCACAAGAAAAATCATCAAAAAGGAAAAAAATAAAGGCGTAGCCAAGATGGTGGAGTGAAAAGGTGACTCTCTGCGTCCTCCTCCAAACTTCTCTCAAATCAACAATAAAATAAGCCTCTGAACTGATCTTCAAGTCAACGAATCAGGAAATATTTGGACACTGCTTGCAGATATCTCTGAAAAACTTCACATCAGGTTTGTCTAGCTCGGACAGAGGGATAAACAGAGGACTCCGGTGTCAGAGAACTCTGGTGTAGGATGGAAGTGAGGGTAGGACTCAGCTCAGCTCAGTTCATCCTGGCAAAAAACTCCAAACTCCAAACTCCAAATTCCAAACACCTGGAGTTTATCTGAGGCACTCGGGACACTCCGACCTGATTGGGGGCAGGTGTCCTGGCAAACTTGCCTTGTTTAAGGAGTAATTCGGCCTTAGTCCTAGCCCCCACCGGCTCAGCGCCTTAAATTAATTCGCCAAAGCGCCCCAGGGCAAAATCTTCAGCCTGCCCTTTCAGCTGCCATTCTTTTCCCCTACCTTAAAGAGATATCCACGCTGTCTAAAAAAAAAAATGGAGAGGCAAAAGAGAGCTCTCACCATAGACAGCTTTTATAAAGAGAAAGAAGAGAAGACCCCAGATCCAGACGTTCCTTTAGACAAAATTCAAGAGGAAATCAGCAAGGACCATCCCTGGTCCCCTTTTCAAAAGGCCTTTCTGGAAGATTGCTTAAAGAACCTAATAAAAGAGCTGGAGGATAAATGGGAAAATAAATTGAAATTAGTGCAAGAAGGATACACTATCTTGCAAGAAAGATATGATGCCCTGCAAAAGAGATATGAAAAAGACACCAATCTATTGAAAAATAAAATTAGTGAAGTGGAAAAAGAGTGCAATGAACAAAAAATTCAATTGGCCACTTACAAATGGAGCTTAAAAAAGTAACTGAAGAAAACAACACTTTAAAATTAAGAATTGAACAAATGCAAGTGAATGACTCAATAAGACTTCAAGAATCAGTCAAACAAAAACCAAAAAAATGAAAAATTAGAAGAAAATATGAAATATCTCAGAGGAAAAACAACTGAATTGGAAAATAGATCTAGGAGAGACAATCTAAGGATTATTGGACTTCCTGAAAGCCATGATGAAAAAAAGAATCTAAACACTATCTTCCAGGAAATCCTGAAAGAAAACTGCCCTGAGATTGTAGAATCAAAGGGCAAAATCACCATTGAAAGAATTCACCGATCACCTCCTGAAAGAGACCCCAAAATTAAAACCCCAAGGAATATCGTGGCTAAATTTCAGGACTATAGCACCAAGAAAAGAATCTGCTAGCACCTAGAAAGAAACAGTTCAAATACCGAGGATCAATAATTAGAATCACACAGGATCTGTCAGCCTCCACATTGAAGGATCAAAGGGCCTGGAACCAGATATTCCAAAGGGCAAAGGAACTTGGATTACAGCCAAGAATATCCTATCCAGCTAGAATGAGCATTATCCTCCAGGGAAGAAGATGGTCATTCAATTATATAGGTGAATTTCACCTATTTCTAATGAAAAGACCAGACCTGAACAAGAAATTCGACATCCAAACACAGAACTCAAGAGATGCATAAAAAGGTAAAAAGGAAAGGACTCTTGAGAACTTTATTTCTACTAGGGGGATGCTTAAAGTTTGGGGGTATAATTAACTAGATATTACTTTGATAATATGAAAAAGAGAACTAGAGGGGGAAAGGTTGTCATACTGGGGAAAAGAGGGGAAAAGTGGTAAAAATAAGATCTAAAAAAAAGGAGGTAAAAACAAGGTATAATCTCTTGAAGAGGCAAAGAAAACCTAATATAATTGAGAGAAAGAGGGGAGGGAGTTGAGCATTGTGTAAATCTTACTCTCATCAGGTTGGGCTCTAAAAGTGTATATCAGACACTTGATTTCACATAGAAACTTGTCTGTTGCTAGAGGGAAGTGGGAGGGAAAGGAGGAAAAGAAAGGGATAAACTAATAGAAGGGAAAATAGAAGAATCAGGGGAAAGGAGCAAAAAGAGGGGGAAGGGATCTAAAGGGTGGAGTATTGTTTGGAGGAGGGGGTCATCAAAAGCAAAGTACTGAGGAGGGGGGAAGGGAGAAAGGGGAAAGGAAAGGGGAAAACATAACTTGGGTAAATAAGATGGCTGGAAATAAAGAATTAGTTATTCTACCTGTGAATGTGAATGGGATGAACTCTCCCATAAAGCGGAAGCAGATAGCAGACTGGATTAAAAACCAGAATCCCACAATATGTTGTCTACAAGAAACACATCTAAAACATAGTGACATATATAGGATGAAGGTAAAAGGCTGGAGCAGGACCTATTATGCTTCAGGTGAACAAAAAAAAAGCAGGGGTAGCAATCCTTATCTCAGATCAAGTAAAAGCTAAGATAGATCTAATCAAAAGAGATAAGGAAGGAAACTATATTTTATTAAAGGGTACCACAGATAATGTAGCAATATCTATACTAAATATATATGCACCAAGTGCAATAGCAAACAAATTCCTAGGGGAGAAATTAAGAGAGATGCGAGAAGAAATAGACAGCCAAACGATACTAGTGAGGGATCTCAACCTTGCTCTCTCAGAATTAGGTAAATCAAACTAGAAAATCAACAAGAAAGGAACTAAGGAGATAAACCAATTGTTAGAAAAGTTAGGTATGATAGATCTATGGAGAAAGTTGAATGGAGACAGTAGGGAGTTTACTTTTTTCTCAGCAGTCCATGGAACGTATACAAAAATTGACC